>PVJH01013382.1:0-60719 GCA_004026705.1 Nesogale talazaci | reverse complement strand
CACAGTTAGAGATAATAACCCTAAATATCAATGGACTGCACTCAGGAATCAAAAGACTGCAGCTAGCAGACTGGTTTAGAAAACACAACCCATCAATCTGCTGCCTACAGGAGAGACATCTCAAGACTACAGACAAAAACAAGCTGAGAATCAAAGGCTGGAGAAAGGCATACCAAGCAAACAATTCAAAAAAAGCAGGGGTAGCAATTCTAATCTCAGATAAAAGTGACTTCAAAGTGCAAACCATAAAAAGAGATAAGGATGAATACTATATAATGCTCAAGAGAAAGGTAGACAATGTATCAATAAGCATTGTACACATATATTCCCCTAATGAGAGACCCGCTGAATATGTAAACCAAACACTTCTAAAGATGAAAAAAGAAATCACAGCCTCATCAATCATAGTGGGTGACTGCAGTACACCAGTCTTTAAGAAAGACAGATAACAGAAGAAACTCAACAAGGAGGCTAGAAATCTAAATACTACAATTAGACAAATTGATTTGGTAGATATCTACAGAGTTTTTCCACTCAAATAAAAAGCAAATCACATTCTTTTCATCCCCACATGGAACATATTCGAAGATAGACCACATACTGGAACATAAGTCAAATCTACATAAATATAAATACATTGTTATCATACAGAACTCTCTCTCAGATCACTGTGGCATAAGGTTGGAAATCAACAAAAGGAGAATGAAGAGAACTAGAGAAAAATAAATGGAGAATGAATAATTCTCTATTGCAAAAGGAAAATGTACTGGCCCAGATCAGAGATGAAATCAAAAATTTTCTAGAAACCAATGGTATGAAAACACAACATATCTATAATTATGTGACACAGCAAAGGCAGTCTTAAAAGAGGATGTTTCATAGCAATACAGGCACACCTGAAAAAGGAAGAGGATCTCATAACCAAATTGTGGCACAGAACTTATAACAACTACAGCAGAGTCAGCAGGACAATCCCACTAAGAGCAAAAGAAAAGAAATAATAAAACTCAGGGCTGAGATTCAGGAGAGGGAAAATAAGAAAACAATGGAAAAAAATAGTGCTGCTAAAAGTTGCTTCTTTGAAAGGATTAACAAATAGCTTGCAGACTTAACCAAAGAAAGGAGGATAAAAAGTTTCAATAGCAAGAATGAGGGATGAAAAAGAGGACATCACAACTGACCCTAACAAAAGTAAAAGGATAATTACACAGTACTATAAAGAACTGTACTTCAATGAATTCAATAACATGGAAGACATGGACAAATTCTTGGAAAAACAGTCTCTTCCTAGACTATCCTCAGCGGATGTCAAGAATCTCAACAGATCCATAGCAAGAGAAGAAATAGACAAGGTTATCAAGGGATGACCAACAAAAAAGTCACCTGGACCAGATGGTTTTACAGGAGAATTTTACCAAGCACTCAGAGAAGAACTGACACCAATCCTACACAAACTTTTTCAAAACATAGAAAAAGATGGCAAACTTCTGATCTCCTTCTATGAAGCCAGTATAACACTCATACAGAATACAGGCAAAGATTACACAAGAATTGAGTACTACAAACAAATATCCCAAATGAATATTGATGTAAAAATCCTTAATAAAATACTGGCCAATAGAATACAAAAGCATATAAAACAAATAATTCACCATGACCAAGTGGGGTTCATAGAAGGGATGCAGGGGTGGTTCCACATATGAAAGACCATTACTATCATTCCCCATATTGACATGAAAAACTATAAGAATCACCTGATTATACCCATAGATGCCGAAAAAGCATTCGACAATATCTGTCACCAATTCCTGTTTAAAGCACTGAAGAAAATAGGAATAGAAGGAAAATTCCTCAAGACCATACAAGCTATATATGAGGAAAATTCCTTAAGAAAATACAGCAAAGGCTGCATTTGAAAAAGCAACAGCCAATGTGATAGTCATTGGCAATGTGATTTTCAATGATTAAGTTTAATATGTTATTAAGAATTTACATGAGAATATGAGGCAAATGCTTTATAAGATTTCCAAATATATGTATTCCCAAACTTACAATTGTTCCCCAATCTGCAGTATATTCTAGCAATGAAGGACACTTACAATGGTGTACTTCCACCCCCCCTTACATTTATTGGGGTTTTTCCATCTCTATCACAATCCATACATTAATCCATTGAATCAAGCACGTTTGCATATATGCTGCCATCATCATTTTCAAAGCATTCTCTTCCCACTTGAATCCCTGATACCATCTCCCCATTTCCCCCCCTCCTTCCCCCACCTGCCCTCATGAACCTTTGATAAGTTATAGATTAGTATTTTCATCTTACACCATCCTCTGTCACCCCTCACCCACTTTTCCATTGTTCATTCCCTGATAGGGGGGCTATAGGTTGATCCTTATGATGGATTCCCCCTTTCTCCCCACCATCCCCTAACCTTTCTGGTATATCCAAAGTCATTGTTGGCCCTGCGGAGTTTATCTATCCTGGATTCCCTGTGTTCTGAGCTCTTTTCTATAGCAGTATGGAGGCTCTAGTCTAATTTGATTTGTAAGTTAGAATTGAGGTCATGATAGTGGGGAGAAGGAAGCACCAAAGAACTAGAGGAAAGTTGTGTGCATCATCTCTGCTATTCTGTATGCTGACTGACTCATCTCTTCCCTGTGACCCCTCTGTGAGGGGATGTCCAATTGTCTACAGATGGGTATTGGGACTCCACTCTAACATACCCCCACCTTCACTTTAGGTATAGTTTTATTCTAGATCTTAGATGTCTGATACCTGATCCAATCAGCACCTCATTTTTAAAAACAGTAGATGCTATGGTCTTTTATCCAGGAACTCTATTACAACAAAAGAACAAAGTGGGCCTAACATTTGATTTAAGATATTTCAACATTCTCAGCTTAAAAGAAACATCATTATCCCAATTCTGCAAGACAGATTCGATTAGACCATGGGATGTACATTGGAGTCAGAAATGTGGGAATTTAAGATAGATAAACCCTTGAGACTAGTGGGGAGTGGTGATACTGGGAACGTGGAGGGATGGGGAAATAGAAAGGGGAAACTGAAGCTGCAGCTTGGGGAGTGAGAGATGCCTGATCAGAACACATGAGAACAAATGAGGAGGGAGGAAGAGAGAATAGAGTGCATGCTGGTCCACTAATCCTTCAGGATGACACTCCCACTCAGAACAGCTGCTGCACAAAGAGAATCATATGGCTAGCTCCACTGTGAGATACAGCTACCATCACTGACCCAAGGTCTTTTGGGGTAAACTGTGGAGAAACAGGGTCAGTATTATACCCTGTCTGACACAACCACAGTAGGGAAAAACACTGGGTTTGTGCAACAGAGTGTGGAGATCCAGAAGGAATGACCGTGATAAACCTTGGGTCCAGGGAGTGGCACCCCATCTGGCTCAGAGGTCACTCCTGGAGGTCAATGAACAGACCTTGAATTAATTTACATGTTTTTAATATTGTTATTTTACACACACACATATACATATATATGACATTGGGGATTTTGTTGTTTTTGTTGTTATCATTGCTTTATTTTCTTTGGTTGCTTCATTTTAGGAAGTCTTTTTTGGGTACATATTTTTACCTCTGCAAGTCTATCTAAATAAGATAGGCTGGATGAACAGTCTGGAGCCGAACACGATGGGACCGATGGTTCCAGGGTCTGGGCAATGGGAGAAGGAGAGGAGGGGGAAAGGAGTTGGTGTTGACCAGCTCAGGGATAAGGGTATATCAAATGATCCAAAATTAGAGACAAGGTGCATGAGAGAAGTCCAGTAGGGATTGATCAACGGTAATGTAACGGAGAAAAAATCCAATGGAGGTTGAGTATAATAGCGGGACAAGAGGGAAGTAAAAGGAAATAGAGGAAAGTACTGGGGTTAAAGAGCATTTATAGAGGTTTAAATATGGCATGTACATAGGTGCATTTATTTATATGTGACAATGGGGGAAATACATCAACGAACTTACACATATAGGCTTAGTAGTAGAACAGCAGATGGGCATTAGACCTCCATTCAAGTACTTTCTAAATGCAAGAACACTTTGTTCTACTAAATTGGCATTCCATGATGCTCACCTTCCCCATCACATCCCTGAAGACAAATGTGTGCATAAGCAATGATGGTAAAGAAAGCTCATGGAGCCTGGCAATCAAAAGATGTAGGTTCTGGAGTTGTAAAGACTTGAGTACACAAGCGGCCATCTAGCTCAGAAGCAACAAAGCCTACATGGATAAAGCCCACCAGCATGTGGACCATGAGTTGTCAAAGGGATCAGTTATCAGGGTTTAAGGACTAAAAACCATAACATTGTATGCTCGCTTTCCTGATATGATCACTGATGACAAATGTGTGCATAAGCAAATGTGGTGAAGAAAGCTGATAGTGCCCAGCTATGAAAAGATATAGCATCTGGAGTCTTAAAGGCTTGAGTAAACAACTGGCCATCCAGTTCAGAGGCAACAAAGCCCACATGGAAGAAGCACACCAGCCTGCATGACCATGAGGTGCTGAAGGGATCCAGTGTCAGACATCAAGGAACTAAAATTATATCATTGTAAATAGGGGAGGGGGAATACAGTTTGGTGCCCCAAAGCCCAACAATAGGTGAAGTGACATCCTCTTACAGAGGGGTTACAGGGAGGAGATGAGCCAGTTAAAGTACAGTGTAGTAACAACGAAATATGCAACCTTCCTTTAGCTCTCAAATGCTTCCTCTCACCCACTATCATGCTCCTGGTTCTACCAGCCAAGTCCAACTAGAACAAGGGATGTACACTGGAGTTGGAAACATGGGGAATTTAGGATAGATGTTCCCTCAGGATGAGTGATGGGAGTGGTGATACTGGGAGGGTGGAGGGAGGGCAGAGTAGAAAGGGGGAAACAATTCCAGGGATCTACATAGAGCATCCTGTCTGGGGCATGGCCAGCAGGGAGTGAAGGGACACATTAGACAGTGTACAACATGAAATAGCAATTTGTAAATTACTAAAGGTTCATGGGGCAGAGGGAGGAAGGAAAATATGGGGAGGTGGAACTGGGTGCCTAAGTGGAGAGAGGATGTATTCAGAATGATGATGGCAATAAATGGGCAAATGAGATCTGCATACATATCTGATGTATATATGGATCATGAGGGGAGGTGCATGAGTACCCAATAAAATGATTCTTTTTTGATTTTATGATTCATTTATAAAAGGGGGGAAGGAGAATGAGGGGCTTTTTTTTTAGAGGAGTTTATACCAACGGCTCAAGTGGAAAATGTTTGCAAATGTATGTGGCAACATGTGTGCAAATGTGCTTGATACAGATGATGCACTGAATGTTATCGTAGCTATAAGAGCCCCCAATAAAATTATTTAAAAAATAAAAAAGACAGTGCAGTTCAAGCAGTGTTTTGGTCTGTTATATACAGGGATATTATGCCACAATACACTGAATGGAACTCACCAACCATAGACACACAAGGTGAAGAGATATGAGAAGGTGACTACAACTACAAATACATAATAGGCTTGACAGAGGTGGTATTTAAAAAGTTCATGGAAATATGGACTTGAAATATAATAGAATTTTTCCATGAACATTTTGAAATCCTTCATATGTATTTATATGTGCTGCAAATACATGCATGGAGAGCTGCATAAGTGAAGAAATTTATGAAAACTTCTTTGTCATAACAAAGCATTCTGAGAGAATGAATTGCTTATCTTTATGTGTCGGGACCATTGTCTTGTATGCATAAAACTTAAGAAGAGTAACTTAATCCAACAAAGATGTTCTACATCTCCCTTTGATGACTAGACTAGGGACAAGTGTCTTTAAAAAAAAATCGGGTTTTAGTAGCTTCTAGTGGCCATCTAAAGTGTAATTATTGGTGTCACCTTGTCTGAAGCAAAAATTGAAGAGATTTGAAAATAATTAGTCTAAGATATTAATGGACCATTTTATATGTCAACATCCATGACTCTTAAAGCAGAAGAATGAGATACTGCTTCGTCATCACTACTTATATTATATTAATAACTTACCCTAATTTCTCTGAAAGAGAGCACAATAAAAGCTCCTGGATAAAGTGGCATGAAAATGTGGCCTAAAATTAAAAAATCAGACTTACTGGTCCAATGGGGATAAGTGGAAGTTATTAGATAACATTGGGGTCTGTAACTGAAGAGGCCATTCTAGCTCAACACTCATGCATAGGCCTACAATGTGAACATTAACAAGGAGGTATGCATTCCTTAGAAAAATCAACCAAATGAAGTAAATGAAAAGCAACATTTACCCAGGGATAAGATTCAGAAAGCAGGCACCAAGAACAAAGAATGGGGGGCAATAATGGAGAAAAGGAGAAGAGTGCTGTTTTATTGTGAGGACTGGCAGAAACGGAGAGTCACATCAGGTAGGACGAGATTTTTGATAAGGGTGAAATGAGAAGGACTGGTTAGTAGCTGCCATGCAATGATATGGCAATGTGCTCCTGACTGGCAGATCTTCCTACCAGATACTGATCAGAAAATGAAACCAGGAAGAGAAAAGAGGAGCATACAGGGTATTCCCTCCCAAATAGATCTTTTTTTCCAAAGCAATTTATTTATTTATTTATTTGCAAAACAACCTTATCACCTTCAAAAGACTCTCCATTACACTTAACACACACGTCCAACATCTATTCTATTCTTGGAAACAGTTTTCAAACTCTCCTGTTTGGATATCTGACAGCACTTCCCTTGATGTTTTTCTTCACCTCTTGTACATCTTCAAATTGCTGTCCTGTCATATACATCCTCATTCATAGAAACAACAGGAAGCCCCATGGAGCAAGGTAAGCTGAGTAAGTGGGTAGAACAAGGGAGGCATGCTGTGTTTTGCCAAAAACTGGCACACTGACATGGCTGCATGAGCAGGTGCATTGCCATGGTGGCAAAACCCTTCCCCATCTGCCATAAATCAGGATTTCTTTGTTGCACAGTTATGCAGTCTTTCCACAACCTGTAAATAGAAAGCTTGGAAAAGTATCTTCATCATAAGCACTTGTGGACATACTGAGAGTTCTTTCATGTTTGGCAGGTCTGAGGTCCAGGAATACTTGTGGGAGGATTCTGGTGTGGGAAAGAACCCCAATGCAGTCAGTATCTGACGATTGGCCCCCCTCAGTCTTATCGTTGCATGTGGGGCTCCTCCACTCCTGCCACCCACAGCTCTAGTGACCTGTCCCACGGCAGCACGGCACTCCTTGCCTGCAGATGCAACAGTTGCCCCCACCAATGCCAGGCATCTTCACCCTGTGAATTATCTCCATAGGCAACCACACCAGGATGTGGGGTTGTTTTGTCCATATTTGGCCCTTTCCCTGAAATGAGGCCTCCACCACCTTTTTCTTCTTTTAGGATCTTAAAAAAAGATAAAAGGCTGCTAAATCATGGCCTGACAACCCAGTTCAATGCACCCTAGAAGCATATATACAAGCTCCAGCCCTACTCCAGTCACTGAAATGCCTCACAACTGTTGGCCACTGAATCACAGTAGAATCCTGACTTCATGGTGGTATAACCCACCTCTATGATGGGCCACAGGCAGCTCCCAAAAGCACCCTTATCAGCAAAACAGAGAAAGAACTCATGGTCCCCTGAGATTCCAGAAATATGGTGCCCACATCCACAAAAGAGTCAAGGAAGCAGCAGCAAACCATATCACTCTCAACAACAACAACAACAAAATAAACAAAACACAACAGCAGAGTTAAGGACACTGAGAGAAGAATCAGAAGTAAATCTGCCAAAAAAGACATCTTCAGAAGGATGCTTGGAGTAATATAAAAGTTGAGGAAAGCAATGCACAATTAGAATGCAATGATAGAGGAGTTTAAATCTACAATGGACAGGACAAAGTCCACAATAGATGGGGTGAAGTTCACGAATCAAAGGAAAATAAAGTGCAAAAGGCGGAGCTAGCAAAAGCTACAAACAATATCATGAAATTTATGGCTAGACTAGAGGGGGCAAAGAACCATATCAGTGATGTGAAGACACTCAGACAGACCTCAGCAAAGGGGAAAGACAGTCAAGGAGATAATAAAAGAAGAGGATGATAACCTGATATTAATGATAGATGCTATGAAGAAGAACAACACTGAAATAATTGATTTACTGATGGAGGACCCTACAAACAATTCAACAGCTAATATAGTGAGGGAATTTCTGCTAGCAAACATTCCCACCTTAATGAATGAGAATAAGACACTCATACTGGAAGCAGAGGACACTAACTATTCTAAGCCCCAAGAATAACTCACTAAGGCATATATTAATTCAAATATCTAAATTCTAGGAAAAAGAAAAACATTTAAGAACAATAAGAGAATGGAAGAGGATCACATACAAGGGAATATGCTCAGATAAGAATATGCTCAGACCTAACATTGAAATCGTGAAGAGGAGAGAGTGAGAGAAAACAGTGAGAGAAAAAAAAAGCCTGCCCAAGAATCCTCTACCCTGCCAAATTATCCATTAAATAGATAAGGAGAGAAGGGTCTTCTAAGACAAGGAAAAAGTCAAAGAATACACTATAAAACGCCAAACTTTGTGGCAGATCCTGGCCAACTCACTGTGGTCAGAGGATCAACATCCGCCAGCACAAGTAGGAGACCATCCTACAGCCCAGCTCTATCCAGAAGTCAGTGTGTAGAAAGCAATTGCCAAGATAAAAGGGCCTCAGAGGGAAAAGAAAACAAGAATGAATCCTCTCACACAAACACAGAACAATGATATGAATGCAGATAGAAAATACTCAAAACACAAGGCTTGAGATGATAGCAATTAATTCACAGATCATGATAATTATCAACAGCTTCAACTCACATATTTGATAAAAGGCTAGAAAACTGGTTCAGAAAACATAATCCAACAAACTATTGCCTGCAAGAGACACATAAACTATGAATAAAAGATTGACAGGAATTATACCAGGCAAATGGCAACTAAAAAAATGCAGGAGTGGCAATCCCAATCTCTGACAAAATTGATCTCAAGTTTCAAATCATATAAAGAGACAAGGAGGGTCATTATATAATGCTCAAAATACCATGAAACCAGGAACCAGTGAAATTTCTTCTAACAATGGACCATTGAAATTTGCCAAACAAACTATTTGAAAGATGGAAATAGAATCCACAGATTCAACAATCAGATTAAGTGATTTTAATACACTGCTATCAGAGAAAGATCACTGGGAAAGAAGTTCAGTGAGGAGGTTAGAAAGATAAACAATACAATTAGGCAACTGTACCTTTATAGTCATTTAAAAAGTTTTCCATCCAAACACAAAAAAATTCACATTCTTCTCAATTCCACATAGCTCATTTTTGTGAATTGACCACGTGCTGGGACATAAGTCAAGCCTGCGTGAATTCAAACACAGCAATTACTCAGATGTCTTTCTCATATCTCCACACCATAAAACTGGAGATTGAGAAAAGTATGACCAGAAAAACAAGGGCAAACAATTGGAAGAGGAGCTACTATTTTCTGCTATATATATGGACACTTGCCCAGATTAGAGAGCAGTTCAAAAAGTTTCTAGAAACTAATGAGAATGAGAATACAATGCATCAAAACTTATGTGATACTGCAAAGGCAGTTATCAGAGGTATCAATAAAAGCATATATGAAAAAAGAAGAGAGGTTTATGACTGATATATTATGAAAAAGCATCCAGCAATTAGAATGGAGTAAAAAAACAAAACAAAACAAAACAAGACAAAACAACGCCTCCAATAGCCAAAGAAAATAAACAATAAAAATCAGGGCAGAATTAAACCAGTGGGAAGACAAAAGAATGATGCACAAGTTCAATGCAGCAAAAGCTAGTTCTATGAAAGGATTAACAGCATTGACAGCTCACTGGTGAACTTAACCCAGGAAAGGAAGGAGCAATTATCAATAACCAGGATGAGGGATGAGACAGGTGAAATCACAATAGACTCCAATGAGATGAAAAGCATAATCACAAAATACTATGGAGAAATGTATTTTAATGAACTAAAAAATATGGGAGACATGGATCAATACTTGGAAAAACAGTCCCATCTTAGAGTATCCCAGACAGAGGTGAAAAATCTCAATAAATCCATTTCTAAAGAAGAAATACACACTGTAATCAAGAAGCTACAAGAAAAAAAGGCCACAGACAAAATAGCTTCACAGGGGAATTGTAGAAAATATTTAAGGAAAAGCTGACACCAATCATGCCAAATTATTCTAAAGCATAGAAAAGAATCACAAACTCATTCTACAAAGTCAGTATAACTTTGATATCCAAACTGGGCAAAGGTCCCACAGGTAAAGACAACTACCGACTGATTTCTCTAATGGACATAGATGCAAAAATCCTTAACATAATATTGACCAATAGAATACAAAAGTATATAAAACATATCATGCAACATGATCAGGTAGGATTCAATCCAGGGACCCAGGGATGGTTTAAAATCTGAAAACACATCAATATTATATAGCACATTGATAACAAAAAGTATAAAAGCTACCTGATAATATCGATAAATGCAGAAAAGCATTTGACAAAACTCAAACCCATTCTGAATAAGACACTCATGGAGATTGAAATGGAAGGAAAATTCCTCAAGCTAAAACAAGCTACCTATAAAAAACCAACAACTAACTTCATAGTCAATGGAGAAAAGATGAAAAAATTCCCACTGAAAACTGGGATCAGACAAGGATGCTGCTTGTCCCCATTTCTATTCAATACTATACTGGAGGTCCTAGCTAATAACATAATACAGCAGAAAGACATTAAAGATATCCAGCTGGGAGAGGAGGAAGTGAAACTATCATTATTTTAGACTACATGATCCAGTATATTGAAAATCCCCAAATGTCCACAACGGGAGTACTTACAGTGATAGAGGACTAGGAAAATATGGCAGGATATACGATCAATAAACAGAAGTCATCACATTTCTATATACATCGGACAGGAACATTGAAGAGGAGATCAAGAAGACAATGTCATTCACAATAGCAAAGGACAAATGGCAATACCTAGTATAATATTTAATAAAAAACTAAAGACCTATACAAAGAAAACTACAAGACCCTATTATAGGAAACCAAAAGGGCCTCCACAAATGGAAGAACATTCCATGTTCATGGATTGGAAGACTCAACATGGTAAAGGAGTTAATTTTACCCAAAGCACTTTATAAGTGTAATGTTATTCTGATTCCAATTCCAATAACCTTTTTCAAAGAATTGGCAAAATTGACCACAAATTTCATACGGAGAGGGAAGAAACACAGAATTAACAGAGATCTCAAGAGGAAGGACAAAGTTGGAGGGCTCGCTTTAGTCGATTTTAACACCTATTACAGTCACAGTGGTCAAGAAAGCATGATCTTGGCATAATGACAGATACACAGACCACTAGGAATGAACACAAAGCCCAGAATTAAAACCATCAGCATGTAGACAATTGATCTTTAATAAGGGCCCCAAAAACATCAAGTGGGAGGTGGATGCCCTCTTTAACAAGCAGTGCTGGAAACATGGATATCGACATGTATTAAAATGAAACATGATGCTTACCTTGCCCCATGCCACAAGAACAAACTCAAGGTGGATCACAGACCCAGAAGTAAAACCCTCAACCATTAGGATCATCAGTGAAGAAATTGCAATTAACCTAAGATTAATTCCAAGGGGATACATAGACTCACTGCAATAGGGAAGGATATATACACAGGTGAACTGGAAATCGACAAGTGAGATTTAATAAGAATAAAACACTTGTGTGCATCGAAAGATTTTACCAAGAGGATCGCCCACAGATTGGAAGAGGGTTTTTAGCAATGACACATCAGATGCAGGGCTTATTACTAAAATCTGTAATACCCTCCTGTACTTCAAAAAGAAGAAAACAGTTAAAATCCTGAGGAAGGGGGCAAAAGAAGTGAAAAGAAATTTCACTAGTGAGGAGAACTGTATTGACAATAAACACATGAGGAAGTGCTCCTGATCATTTGCTATAAGAGAATTGCAAATTAAAACCACCATGAGATACCATGTAACACCCTTGAGGTTAGGTCAAATCAGAAAATCAGAGAGCAACAAATGCTAGAGGTGATATGGTATGTTAGTTCAGGTAAAATAGAGAAATGAATTCATAAACACACATGTATATGAGGAAGAGGCTGATATACAAGAGGAACGGACGATTGAGAGAGCATCCCACCTCAATCAAGTCCAAGTCCATAAATCCACTATTAGCCCATATGTCCGATACCAATCCATCAGTCCTCTTCAGACTCACGAAGCACATGCAATAACACCAGGACAATCACAGGCCAGTGGGTGCAGAGTCTAATGAATCCAGGGGTGGTAGAAAGTACTCATCTCTGTCAGGATTCTTCTCATGGCTCCTCCAGTCTCCAGGGCTCAGGGTGTATTAGCATACTGCCATGTGTCTTGCTAGCTGCAATGTCTCACAAGGATTGAGTTGTAAGCTTCTCACCTCCACGGGGGAAATATCATGAGATTTTCCAGAATTCTCAGAGAAAGTCATGTCTGCACAGAGGTTTCATTGACTATCTTCAGAGTGACAGGCTGGACTCCACACCTACACTCATATTCATGAAATTGACACCAAAGGACATGACTGCCACATGTGGCTAAATAGGAATTCTCCTCCACTGCTGGTACAAACAGCCACTGTAGAGAGTGATCTGGCAATATTTAAAGAAACTGGAAATTGATTTATATTGTGACCCAGTTATCTCTTCACTGGGCATATACCCAGAAGAGGTAAGAAATAAAGCACTAGCACCTGCCTGTACCCCACTGTTTATTGCTGCCCAATTGCAAAAAAATTGGAAACAACAATCATTAGGTGGGTGGATTAGTAAGCTCTGGCACATACACACAATGGAGTACTATACAGCACTAAAAAGCACAATCACATTAAACATGTCATGTCATGGGAAGACTTAGACTAAATTATCCTAAGGGAGGTCTGTCAATCCCAAAAGGGCAGGTATAATATGAGTTCCCTGAAGAAAGCCACTTATCTCATAATATATGAGTGGAGGTACAGGGAATCAGGTGGAGATCAGACAAAACTCAAGAAGGTACATGTGAATCCAACATAGAGAAGGGTAAAGGGGGGAAGGAGAAAGGAGAAAAGGAGAGGAAAACTGAGATGATGACATGGGGGGTACAGGACATTAAGTCACCCAGGGAGAGTGTAATGGGTATGTCTCCACAGATTTGGGAGTGTGCATACAGACCCCAACACAGTCCAGCAAACCAGGAGGGCAACATAACTATGTGGAGAAATAAATGGAAATATTGGACTACCTGGCCCCAACCACAGCCACTCTGGTTCCTGCCCTATAAGAATGTGTGACAGGGAAGCAGACTAATTCAGGTGAGGGAAATGAGGAGGAAGGGGAGCAGAGGAGGGGAGGCACAATGAATGGCACATAGTTGCACCCATCCCTCCAGAAATCTGTGGGGAAGGGAGCCAATGATTGGTTTGAGATATGATAATAATAACAATCTATCATCTATTAAGGGCTCAGATGTTGGAGGAGTGAGGTAGGAGGGAAAAAAAGAGGAGATGATCCCCAGGGTTCAAAAGAAATTAAATGTCTAGAAAAGAATGATGGAAAGATATGTACACACATGTCTGATATATTTGATGTATGGATTGTAATAAGAGATGCAAGAGTCCCCAATAAAATGATTTTTTTTATAAAAGAAGAGAGAGAGACTTTCAAAAAAACAAAAAGAGAAAGAGAACTTGATTAATAGGCTGACCTAGTGGAATTAACTCCAAATGTACTAGCCACTTCACATTAAAAAAAACCCCAACAATAAAACAAATGAGCATTATCTTGATCTTTGATATCACTTGATGAGTTTTTGTGGGCAAGGTGACAATGATTTCTTCAATGGCTTCATTGATGTTTACTTTCAGGTTCATAAGAATAGCACCATGTCTCATCATCAGTAATGTCTTTGGTTTTTAAAAAAAAAAAAGTCTGGTTTGCTTCAGAGCTGTCTATTCAAAGCATGGCATGTTTACACTTGACACCTTTTTAGCTGGTCAGTCAGAATCAGAGACACCAACTTCACAGTGATCCTTCATATTCCCAAGTCTTCCATTAAAATTCAGTGAACCAAGCTCCAAGGTTATTTCAGATATATTCCCAATATCTTCAATGGTCTATCATTGGTCTTTGAGCACATGTGCACAAATTTTGTTGATATTTTCATCTGTTCAGGAAATTGACGAATCTCTAGGGCAAGATTTGTTATCAATCAACAATTCACCTTTTTTGAAATGAGAGTCACTCGCACACTTGAGTTTTTTCTACTTGTAAGCTGTGTTCAACATCACAATAGTTTCTGTGGCATTTTTCCTGAGCAGGAAACAAGATTTCATAGCCCCACAGCTATTCTCTTAAATTGACAATCAAAAAAAATGAAGTTCAAGCAAACTTGCTTTTACAAAAAAAGAAAAAGAAAAAGAAAAATTCATTGTGAATTGGTTCACTGCAGAAAACCTTTCTAGGCGATGCCACTGAGTGCGCTAACTCAGAGCAAGTTTCTTGTTGCTCACCTAGGGTGAAAAGTGCATTCTATGATACCTTTGCCCAGTGGCACTCTTCTGGTTTTGAGGGATGACCACTTGTGTGTGTCTTGGAAAAGACATGTACATGTCTGTTGTTAGATAATGAAAGAACCAACTTCCAAGCAGGTGGTGGGGATTATGGAGGAAGGATTTCTGTACACTCTGTGGGGACCCAGGCCATGTGCCCTAGAACACTTGGACATCGAACCCTGGATATTCAAAGCCCACAACACCTCCCACAGGCCATACCAGAGGAATACAATGTGGAAACCCCATTAGGTGAAGTAGACACTACCTCAAACACACCTATAACTCAAATACTTAAGACTGAAATGGCATAATTTCTGTAGTAGAATATAAGTTTACCAAGAGTATTTAATTGTCAGTACGTTGAGTAACATTTACTTGTTACTTCAATGGCCTACTTGCTGTAGTAAGATATGCATTATTCTGGCAGACCTGCGTCTGATATTGTCAAGGAATATTATTATAAGTTTTGCATGACCACAAACTCCCATTTTTATGTAGATAGCATCCAGTCACATAAGGATCTCTTCTGCACAAGTAAATAATGCATATATTGAGATTTATAGTCTACTCTTGTTTAATCTCACTTTCTCAATAGTGTTTAAATTATTACCATGGGCTAACCAATCATGCAAAAAACAGAAACTCCTTATGCTCCAGGAATATGATTTATAAGATTCATTACCATAAAATAGCAAGGATGTCTTTAAGGTTAACCAGAGGCAGATAAAACCACAGATTTAGGAATTGATTTTGGTTTCACCTTTAATCCTAATAATTAGTTCTTATGATATGGCCTTGCACCATACTCACCCTCATGAAGAAAACACGGAAAATAGGAGTGCTATAGTAAAATGTGATCAGGGAATTAGACGGTGTCCTGCTATCAGATAGAGCAATGTCTGGGACCTTAAAGATTTTTTTTCCAAACAAGCAACCATTTAAATGAGATGTCAACTAACCCTACATGAAAAAAGCACAACTAAATCTGTGATCCATGGTTTATAAATTATATAGTCTGCAGAGAATCACTGAGTTTTAACTGACACGTTCTAGTGACTCTCTGGGGTGTTTAAAGACAGTGTCTTTATGATGTTTTTCCAAACTCCAAGATGCCCTGTGTTCACTGAGAACACAGCTGCAGGGAATACGCCTCTGATGATTTCCTTCTAACTATTAAAGAGAGGTAGGAGTAGCCTGGTTATCAGACAGAATATTATAGAGGGGACTAAGGAAGATTAAAATGATAAATCTGACTCAAATGGTTAAAACTTAGTCATTGTATCTCCTTTTAGAAACACTTCATGTGTTTAGAAACACTTTTAGAAACACTTGGTCTGGTTTTTAACATTTTGTTTTTTTTCATATTGGCACTTATCTGTGTTATACTTTGTCATTTTTGGTGACTTTCTTTACTGTGTCATGTCTTTTCCTATGCTTTTGGAAATATGAAATTCAGTATGGGTGAATCTATAAAGACAATCACTATAATAAGGGTTCATGAAGGGTGTGGCAAGGGAGTGAGTGGTAAGGAAAGCTGATATTAAGAAGTACATGGAGGAAGAAAATGTTTTGAAACTTATTGTGGTAGCAATTGGACAACACTGCTTGATATGTTTGAACTAAAGAATGGGTTGCTGCTTGGAAAGATCTTAACAAAATGATTCCAAATGAATAAATAAAATGTGTGTAAATTGTTTAATAGAAATTGATTAGCTCTGTAAACTTTCACCCAAATCACAATAAAAAATTTTTTAAAATCACTGACTGATTCACTAACTGTACATATCTAATAAAAAATTTTTCAAAGTATGATATATTGCTGTATCAGAGGTTGAAATATTATAAAATATTTTTATCCTTTGCTCCCAGATATAATCTAACTTGAGCTAATATTTATTGCTACCTATTACCATTATTATTTAGTCATTTGACTGACATGCATATATTTAAATAATACATTAGAATACAAAGATATTAAATACATTTAAAATACATTATATACATTAACACTATGTGTGCATGTAATTATGTCAATGTGTGAGTATAAAATATATATACACAATTATTTGATGGGCATAACTTCCCTCTGTTGGGAGTAGAAGACCCAGTCTTGCTCCTAGAGAGCTGCTGCTGGATTTAAACAGCCAACCCAGCGGTCCGCAGTCCCGCACACAACCACTATGCCCCCGAGACTCAGCCCACATAATTTTTTTGTTAGCAACTAAGCACATAAACTGCTTGTACATTTCAGGTTCTCCTTATGTTGTAGGAGATTTACTTAATCTCTTGAATGAATGTACCATTCCAGCTCCTAACAAAACATGTGCGAAAATGGCAGTGATAATGATTCTAAAATATAAACCACTTATGGCTTAGAATATTATAGATGTGTAAAATCACATCATCAGTGAATATTTTAGAAAGCTCAACACTTCTAATTATGATTAACTGTATTTATCAATCGTGAGAAAAAATGTTTGGGTTGTAGACCAAATAAAAACAATGACACTGAAAACATCAATTCCATTTATTTTAGCATATTTCAAAACTTTGCTATTTCATGTAGTTCCTTTACATATAACTCTGCAGGCACCTTGTAGCTCTAATTGATATTACACTGGATCATTGACAAATGGACATAAAGCTCAACATTTCCATCTTCGCAAAATTTTACCTTGCTATTCTTCATCCCACCCCCTACCCCCACCTTCATAATTACATGAAGGCTGATGGGATATAAAGAATAGGTTTGTTAGCTAGTGCCTTTCAGAATTTTTAGAAATAAATGAAATATGGTGCTGCAAAGTTTAAGCAATTGTTTTATTACACTTAATTTCTATCTTGCTAATCCATTTGCTTCTCTTCAAAATCATAGCATCGCTTGAGGAGTGTCTGTAGGATGAATTGCGTGCACAGTGAGTTACTTTCCAGACTTCAGAAAATAGGGAGGGGCAGTTTGATGTATTTTTGGAGGAGCTGACGATATTCTTGGATGTTGTTCCAAAAGCCAGGTTCTGATACACTCAGAACGGGTTTGTGAGTAGAGGATGAGAGGTGCTGTGTGGGGATAGCCCCAGGAATAACTTCAGGGATAGTCAGGCTTTCTTCAGGGGTGGGGAGGGGGACTTTCTGAAGATGAAAAATAGTCTATTAATTTTGAAGAAGAAACAATATTCTGAAACATTTGTGGCATTATATTGAAATTTGTATGTTGTTCCTTGATGGATTAATTGTTCATTTAGATATCCTTGAAATGTAAGCACATATATTAAAGTATTTGCTAATTAAAATAAAAAACAAAAATGACATCGTTTTATAGATATATAGAGTCATGAGCTACATTAAAAGTTTTTTGAAAAATAGCTTGAACATCTGAATGGAGTTTGTACCCTTTTCTTCTTAGGATCCTTGTCACAACAGCGAGGCATGCATGCCTTAATAAAAGCCTATTTGATGTATATTGGGGCCTTTGAAGATGATGTTCTATTTGTAGGCATGGAAGGAAAGACAAAAGGGAATAAGAGTACTAAAAAAAAGTGCATTCCCAACCTGAGGGAGAGATACTGTGGAAAATGCTATTACCACTTAAGAAATCTCTGGTTGGTACAAATGATTATGGCTCAACTACTAGCTAAAAGATTTGCTGTTCAAAACCACCCAGACACACCTCATAAGCCAGACTAGGAGATCTGCTTCTGAAAGCAGAAAACCCCACGAAACAGTTCTACTATGATAACACACAAAAACAAACAAACAAAAAAAACACAGAAAACAATGATTAGAAGAGTGGAATGCTTTAATCCACTATTTTCAACCTGTAGATTCAGAATGACGTGGACCCTAAATTTTTATGTGTATCATGCATTATAAAATAAATTGAATAGAATTGACACTGTACAAATTGCTTTAAATTAAAGCTGCAAGTCATTTTCAAGATAATTTAAAAATAACACTGACTTTAGGATCATTTCCCCAGTTCTCCCCCCACTCCTTAAAGTATTGTCTCACTTATCAGACACTAAATATACAACTACTATTATAGAAATGTTGGACGTTAGTGGTGCGGTGGATTAGGCATTATCAGTTCAAACCTACCAGCTGCTCCTGGGGAGAAAAATGAGTCTGTATATGTCTGTAAAAATTTATAAATTTGAAAACTCTGTGTTATGTGTAAGAGTGGACTCGATGACAATGGTTTTTGATACTACATGATTAGAGAACTCCCAGTGGCACAGTGAGTAAAGTCCAAAGATGCTAACTGAAACGTCAGGGATATAAACCTACCTGCCACTCAAAGGGAAAAGTGATTGCTTCCGTAAATCATGTGTGTGAGAAAATTGTGGTGCTCAAAAGAAGCCCTCAACCTGTATCTGAGGCTAGACATGGTTTATATATTTCTATTTTTTTCTCAGATAACTTCCAGCTTCTTTACCTAATCTAAGGATTTCTGGTGGCACTGTTTATTAGGTAATGGAGGGCTGCTAACTACAGGGAGGGCAGTTCAATTCTACCAGCTGCATCAAAGGAGAAAAATGAGACTGCCTATTTCTTAAACAATAAGAAGTTTTGGAAACCCCATCGAGGGTCACTATAGGTTGGAATCAACTTGATACCAGTGGAGCGAGTTGTTTATTTTGGTGGCACAGTGATTACATAGTGGGCTATTAACTGCAATGTCAGCTGTTAGAAACTGTGGCAGTCATGGGCTTATGTTAATTTTATGATTGAGATGTAGGAGTGGAGTCTAGCCTGTTAATCTGGAGATAGCCACTGAGCAGCCAATAAGGCCTCTGTGTGGGCATGGCTTTCTCCTGAGACGTCTGGGAAATCTCGCGATATTTCCCTCGTGAAGATGAGAAGCTATCGTCCCCAGTTGGTGGGAGTTAGTCTCGGAGATGATTAACGACAGACAACACAGGATGGCGGTGTCCGGGAGGCTGGAGTAGCCGGCGGAGAGACCACACGACTTTGCCTGATGGAGCCGGACCTCTGAGGCTGGGGCAGCTACATGGAGGCCTCTGCCAGCAATGAGTTGCTTCTGCCTCCACGGGATGCTGTTGATGGATCCTGAGCCCTGGAAGCGAGGAGCCATGGGGAGACCCCTGTTGGTACCGGGACTCTGCACCCACTGACCTGTGACATTGTGAGTCGGAAGGAGACTTTATGGACTGATTTTGGGCATATGGGTAAATATCGGATTTGTGACTTTGAGCTGGACTGGGCTGGGATGTTTTCTCAATGTCTTGTTCTTCTTGTATATAAACCCTTTCCTTACAGCCATATGCGTGTCTTTGAAATTTGTTCCTCTAGTCTACCCGGACTAACTCAGACACTATGGGATACTCTACTAGAGAAAGAGCAGAGAAAGGAAGGACTTTTCACTGCCATAAAGAGTTACAGTTTCAGAAGTCTACAGGGGCATTTCTACTCTGTCCTAAAGGATCACCATGAGTTAGAGTAGACTTGATGGTAGTGAGATTCATCCCCTGGGCTGTGAAAAAGACAGGCTTCTCTGCTGCTGGCTCTTTGTGGTAGTGGGAAGGGAGAGAACTTTCTCTTCCTAGTTGCCTGTCAGAGTGAGGCAGCATGACCAATGTGCCTCAAGAATCAGTCAAAGGACAGAACCAGGAATCCCTGGCTGATGCGAACCATGAAGCAACCAGCTGCTACCAACATTGCAGCCGTCTGAGTTTGGTCCTCAAGCATTGGCACGTGACCCCTTTGGGGGTCGAATGACCCTTTCGCTGGGGTCACCAGACTATTAACTGTAGCAAAATTACAGTTATGAAATAGCAACAAAATACCTTTTATTGTGGAGTTCACCACAACTGTTGAAGAACTGTATTAAAGGGTCAGGACATCATTAGGAAGGTTGAGAAGCACTACTCTAGAACAACCTTGGAAGAAATCCTTGCTGGTTTGCTTCTGAAAGATCACAGCCTTGACAACTCTGCGGTGTATCGTTCTACCTAGGTTCATATGAGTTTGCTCTGAATCAAAATCCATTTAACTGCAAAGGGCAAAATATCCCTGAGGAAGGAAAAGTTGACAGAACCCCCAGGATTGACATTCCAAGTGTTCTATACAGAGCAATAAGGCAGAGTGGGAACCACTTGTAAAGTACTCTATGATTGGAGAAAATGCTTTTGGTTAAAAAAAAAGGGCAACTGTTCTGTAAAGAGTGCATCTTATTGTAATAGCTGTAAGAGCCCCCAATAAAAATTATCTTTAAAAGAATGCACCCCATTACCAAGATTACCACAATGAAGATGACTTTACCTTTCGCGTTTTATGTGGATTTCTCATTCTGGATGACTTCTTAATGTCCACTTCGGTAGTATTTACACATCCAGGCTGTAAATGAAAAAAGAGAAATCCAAGAGTCTTTATAAGATAAAAGAGCATGCAGTTTCTTTTTTTTCTTTTTTTTTTTTTTTTGGCATCACTGCTCTCCAGTGGTGGGAGTAGGAGGCCCAGCCCCACTGCTGGAATTGAACCTCCGTCCCAGTGGGCCGCAGGCCCGCGCACAACCACTACGCCACCGGGGCTCAGCCCAAGCATGCAGTTTCTATTCAGTACATTTCTCTGTAGGTGAATGACTCCCTCTCTAAAGCCTGAGCAAATGCCAGGACCACAAAAACCACCATCAGTTCTTTGAAATCACTATAGCTAATTAAGGAATTACTATTTTTTATTTTGGTGAAAATGTATTTTAAAAAACAAGTAGTCCTCTCAACAATTTCTACATGTACAATTCAATGACATTGATTATATCATCAAATGTCACCTATTCATATCTATTATTCTTCCTTCATTAACATAAGCTTGACGAGTCCTAAGAATAAGATTTTCCTTTTTGCATTCTCTTATCCACTTTATTTCATAAAAGTTTGTTTATTTCATAAAAGTGATGTCACAAAATGTCTTTTTGTGAATGACTTACTTCAAGTTTAATGTTTTCAAGGTTCATTGCTGTTGCAACAAGTATCAGAATTTCATTTCTCTTTAATATCATCTTGTGCACATATCCATTCATCTACTGATGAATGCTTGTGTTTTATCAAAATTATTGCAGTGAATATTAAAGCACAAGTTTTTGTCCATATTCTTTTAACTACCACAGCTATTTTTCAACTATAGTCAGTCATAAAATAGAACTTACCATTGTAGTTCTAACATTTTAAAATCTACATTATTAATAACTCCCAGAGGAATGCAAAAATAGACACTTGGTCTTTGCTTATGAGAGTTGGTGTTTATACTAATAGGTTCTAAATTGACAGGTTTAGCATAAAGATCTATTCAGAGCAAGTGAACAATACCCCAGCTTTACCGCTCTGCTCACTTTCTCTCTTATTATCTATGCTAATCTACTCCGGCATGACAGTGATTACATGAATGCTTGCTTTTTTCAAGGTGGAAAACTAAACTGGCTGTCAGTTGAGCCAGTCCAAGTCCCATCATAAATTTTAAAGTAATTGTGAAATTCTTACATGGAAAACAATTATTTTTCATAGATTGTACAATGGAGATTACGGTCTAAATGAGAATGGTGAGGAGATTGGCACTCAATGTACCATGATTTTGCTCATAAATTTTCACCTTTTTTTCCCCTTTCTTAGAGGCCAGTTAATTGTTTTAATTGGGAGAGTCTGAAGAAAGTAAAAACCTTAATCTGGTCTGAGCCCTGGTGGCATAGTGGTTGAGTGTGGGACTGCAGCCCACAGGCTTGGTGGTTCAAATCCAGCAGCAGCTCTCCAGGAGCAAGGCTGGATAGCTCAGAGGGCAGTCATGCCAAAAAGAAAAAAGATTCCTCTCTTGATCTTCGTGATACTAAACTTTGTGATACTAAAAGAACACACACGGAAACAAAACATAATATTGTAATGGTAAAAATTTTCTTGGTTTATTTTTATTACACACTGCACATACATATTACATTATAAAAAATTAACTAAATTATAAATTTGGTTTGCATTTTCAATTAAGAATGAAAACTGCTTGCTTATGACTATATTCTGCTTGTCTGTTTAAAAAGAAGGTAAAGTATAATCCTGGCTACACTTTATTTACTAGGTGACACTGAGCATTCACTTAAGTCTCTGGTTGAACAATTATCTGACATAACTGCTTTAAATTTTCTAATAGAGGCTTTAGGCATCTGCATTTTTAAAAAAGACTGCAGAGAATGTAATTTGTTGACAGATTTCATTACCACTGATCAAGGTGTAATAAAGAAAATGTTTTGAAAACATTGAAGTGATGCATTTTCATTTCATATTCAATTTGTGTTTCTTTGAAGTCTCCCATCCTTAAAAATTAGCTATGAGAAAATGGTGGGGGTAGCATGGCTCGGATTTGTTTAGCTTCTACTGTTACATAATAGCGAAGCAAAGCCAGAAAAGAATATAAGCAAGCTTTCCCCCCTATGTTATGGGGGTGGGAATAACTAAAGTAAGTAAACAGTAACAGACAAGTGTGCCCCTTCATGATCTGGAGGAAAAGAGAAATCAAAGATGCAGAGTTTATTACCTCACTAAGAAGAAAACCCAGATGTGGTGGTAAAGACGAATAGAGACACAGGGGGAAGTTTTAGGGAGGCTATAAGTATGATGTGGGTAAATTGTCTCATGACTCTACAGGAAGGTTGATCACATACACCAGAAATCCAGATATAAGGGAGCAGCTGGCAAGAAAGACAACCATGGGCTAAAGTTCTCAAAGACGTCCCGGGAGCGGACATTTATTGCATGCCTCGTCAAAGGACGCAGAGTTTCTGAAATGGCTGAAGCGCAGGGGTCTCAGGTTGGAACAAAGGCTACATGGACATGGACCCTGGCTAGAAGCAAATAGCTAGATGTACAATCTCCAGCAGAGAATGGAGAGGATGAGTTGGCATCTGTTGCAGTATTCCTGGAAGCCACACAAGCCTCACTAGATTCAAACTCAAGGAAAACCCAGAAATGCCCCGCGGAATCTCAGCCCTCACCTCACTTCACAAGATCATACAAGTGGTCCCAAACTATTCAAAGTGGGAGAAAACTGAAAACATAACACTTATCAAAAGTGATTCAGTTATTAGAGATTATTTAAATTATTGCATAATAACATGTTAGCACATTAAAATCTGTCCTTCAAAAAGTTATCTGAGAACTATAGATATCTTTGGAGTGAAAATTACATGAAATTTCAAAATCCTTTTTAAAATTTTGAATCATTTTCCTGGGGGCTCATACAACTCTTAGGACAGGCTATCCATTGTGTCATGTACATTTTTTGCTATCATCATTCTCAAAAGATTTTCTGTCCACTTGAGCCCTTGGTGTTTGTGATTGGTGGGTCGTTATGCCAACAGGGCCAATGAAAATAGGCAGGTTTGCTGTGACAGCCTGGCCAATGAACACATGGAAGATTAATTGAAGGGTGAAAATATAAATGACTTGGCAAGCCTAACTTTTCTCTCTATTGCTCTTGGATCTGTGGACCAGTGTGCTTGTCCTGTGCCTCGATTTGCAAGCTACACGATCTGGGACACCTAATCTGTGGTGTGTGTCACTATGAGTTGAGGTTCCTGCTAGTCTTGCCTGGCCTCACCACACTCCTAGAATCTCAAGCTGGGGACTGTCGGACACTGTCATCTGGCTGACCATTGGTGACCTGCCTGCTCTTTGCTGCCTGTGGCTGGTTGGCCTGCATTGCTCTGCAGAGGACTACTAGGCGGCCCTCGAGACTTGATGGACTGCCAGGGTATTAACTGTATCACGCTAGTGAGCTGCACTGAGCCATTCATACTGCTTTATAGATTCATTGACTGTTTATATGTTATGTTAGATAGCTTTCTATCTATATAGATATTCATAGAATTATTAGTGTCCTGGTTTTGTTTCTCTAGAGAACCCTGTCTAACACAGTATCAGCGTCTCATTTTTTTAAAAAAAATATTTTATTGGGGCATCATAAAATTCTTATCACAATCCATCCATCCATCCATTGTGGCAAGCACATTTGTACATTTATTGCCATCCTCATTCTCAAAACATTTGCTTTCTACTTGTGCCTTTGGTATCAGCTCCTTATTTCCCCCCCTCCTTCCCCACCCCCATCCTTCACGAGCCCTTGATAATTTAGAAATTATTATTACTTTGTCATGTCTTCCGATGTCTGATGTCTCCACCCACTTTTCTGTTGTCAGTTCCCAAGAGAAGGGGTTAAATGTAGATCTCAGTAGTTAGTTTCCCTTTTCTACCCCACCTTATCTCCACCCTCACTACTCATCTTGAAGGGTTTATCTGCCCTGTATTTCCTGTGTTTCCAATTCCTATCTGTACCAGTGTACAACCTCTGGTCTAGCTGGAACAAAATCCTTTCTTAATACACTATAGGTCTAAGTAAGTCTGAATATCATGTGGTTGTTTTTAAATAGTCATGAAAATATGTATGCCAAATATTTTCCAATTCAATTTTTTACATGCACAATTTAGTGTCATTGATGATATTGATCATTCTGTGCCACCATCAATCATATTTGTTGCCAAATATTTTATCACATATTTTCATTTAACAGAACATCAACCAATAATTGAAGCTTCAAAAACAATGGTTCTTCCTTCTCCCTTTAGTGGGTTTGAGGGCACAAGAAGATTTTCCCCATAGAAAGTGTCTGACAGAAAGTCCCAACAAGAATTAAAATTTTAATTCTCAAAGTTCAAAATCTTAACTTTTACATTTAGCACATCATTAACAGACACATAGACTTCATATTTGAGTAAATTTCTTTCTAAAAACCCATTAACCAAGTTAATAAAAAAAATTCAGCTTAAAAATAAATAATATTACAGACTGTATTGTGAGATGTATTACATAACCCCAGTCCTGTCCCAGGCAAGTAAAATCTTCTATTTCAAAATGCATTGCTATGAAATCCAGGATTGACAAGTCTATAGAGATAACAAGTGGAATCAGGTTTCCAGGAAGGGGTGGGGGCGGGGTGTAGGGTGGGAAGTGGGAGTAAACTTTCCTTTACTTACTCAGTAAAGGGCAGCTGATATAAAGAGTTCAAAAAAGAAGACAGTGCTTTGAAATTGGTGGCAGTAACAGTTGCACAATGCATCTTGATGCTATTGAAATGTGAAGTGGTATGATGTCTGTAAGAGCTCACAATAAAATGGTTTTGGGAAAATACATTCATTGCTAATAACTAAAATAATAAAGTGAACCTGAGATTCTTGTCTGAATGGACCTTCAGAGTCTTTTGCATACAAGTTTTAAAGCACCTTTCACATGACTGCTAATGGTTATATATATGATTACATATGAAATAATATATGATATTTTGATATATATCATATGATATATGATGTGATATATATCAAAATCAAAAAATATATATATAAAATCTAAGAGCAATATGGGACTCGAAGGTGAGCCTGTCAAATCAGGCACTGTGTTAAATGAAATTCTGCAAAATATCTTGGTACATTTAGCTTGCCATCATGCCTGTAGTTCCAAATTCAGGATATATAAAACAAGTTGGCCTACTGGAATATTATGATCAGCATTACAGAAAAATATTTTAAATTTCACTTTTAAGTAGTTTGAACCCAAAAGTTCATGTACATCTTGGTTATTTTTAAAAAAAGAAGTAGACTTGAAGGTAAATAAGTGGTCATCTAGCACAGAGGCAGCAAAGTCCACATGGAAGAAGCACACTAGCCTGTGAGATGACAAAGGGTCAAAGGGAGCAGTTATCAAGCACCAAGGAACAAGAATCACATCACTTCAAATGAGGGGGAGTTTGGGGTGGAGTTCCAAGGCCCATTGTGAGCAACTGGGCATCTCCTTACAGAAGGGTTGTGGGGAGGAGACGGGCCAGTCAGGGTGCAGTGAAGTAATGATGAAGCATACAACTTGCCTCTCGTTCTCAAAGATTTCCTCCCTCCAACTATCACGATCCCAATTCTACCTAAAAAATCCAGCTAGACTGGAAAAAGTACAGATGAGAACTGGAAATACAGGGAATCCAGGACAGATGAACCCCTCAGGACCTGTAGTTCATGGGGCTACTAGATGGGGGGAGGTTGGGTGGGGTAGAGAGGGGAACGGATTAAAAGGATCTACATATAACCTCCTATCAGGAAGACAGACAGCAGAGGAGTGGGCAAAGGGAGAGGTCAGGCAATGTAAGATATGACAGTTATAATAATTTTTAAAATATCAAGGGTTAGTTAGGGAACAGAGAGAGGGGTGGGTGGGGAAAAGACGAAAAGCTGATGTCAACGGTTCAAGTGGCATGTGGAACTGCTTGACACAATATATGTATATATAATGTGATATAAGAGCCCCCCCAAATGATTTCGAAAAAGAGTCAAGTATGTATGGAAACATACATAAAAGTGCTATTGGTTGGTGTCAGTTCCAAGTGAAATATTTTATATAAATTTGTTTTCTGCATCAATTAAATATATCCTCTCAATAAGATAAGTAACCAACACCAAATAGGAACTGGATAAAATATTCAATGATGTATTAGTTGTTGGATTTAGGAGGAAGCACATATCATTGCACTTATTCCTCTTACATACTTTGGACATAGGAACCAGTCCCCATAGAAAGTTATCAAACTTGGAAAAAGTGAAGAACCATTAAATGAACTTCTTTTTAACTTAATAATATAGTAATAATAGTAATTACATTTTGATGACAACACAAACTAATTGCTGTTATGAACCACTTATGTATGTGGTATTTTAATAATATAGGCATAAAGAAGTTAGTTTACAATTTTTAGATGTATGTAAATGGAATATTAATAATCTGAGATTGGCTATACTCAAAAATAACTCCTATCTTTTGGTTGAAGCTACTGGGAGAGGTAGTAACATCTGCTGAGATGAGAAAGACTGGAATAAAAACAAAACTAAAAAAGAATCAAGGCTGAATTTTGTGTTTACAGAGAATATTAATATTTATGGATCCATCAACTAGAAATAGGTTGCAGGTCTTTATCCAGCCATGATGAAGATTAAGACCTTACAGCATATTCAACATAAATACTTGTACAAATGGACATCAAAAAGTTCATGGAAAATTAGAATGAAAAAATCATGGAATTTTCTCAAACATGTTGAAACCCCCTCATAGGTACCACTTTCTGATCCATTATTTTGCATCCGCACGTTTATATCACCAACAGTTATATGAAGGTGTCAATGAATGTGAATCATTACCATCAAATGGCCACTTACAAATGTCTGGTGGAGCTGCCTTCCATTTGCTCACACCTTTTCTACACCTGCCTATGTTTATGTACAGTAACTCTTGACATATTGCTTTTATCTGCTGTTGAAGAAATCAGATCACTTCAAGCTAACATCTAAGAACTTCCCTACAATGGCATTCCTTTTGTGTGTGTGATAGCAATTCAGTGTTAGGAGAAATACAACCAGAATCCTTCCTACAACCAAAGATAGTGAGACACAATGTCTCTTACTTTGGACACATCATAAGAAATATCAATCACTAGAGAAAGATGTCATGTTTAATAAGATAGGAGGATAGTAAAAAGGAAGGAAAATCTCAAGGAGATGGTTGACACAAAGGTCACAACAATGGAGTCAAACATATCAAAGCTGACAGAGATGCACAATGTTTCATTCTGTTATACACAGTTCAAACAACCTTGATGGTAATTAGCAACATGTTGTCATAAAAGTACAATCATTAATAGAATGTTAGCATTTTCAATAAGCTACCCTGCAAAGTCTAAAAAAAAAAGTTGGCCTGCAGGTTTTCTATGATCACTGGTACTATCCACGGTTAATATTTGGCCTTAAAATCCTTACAATATTAGCAGTTAGAATAGCGGTAATGTTAAAAGAAAAATAATAAATGGATAGAGAAAATATGAACTCATTAAGGAAGAGACAAAATTGCATCATTTTTGTGTTTTGAGTGCCTTGCGCAGCCTTTGCTCTGTGGTAAATGTTTATCAAAGAGGAGGCTTTGATATGTAGTTTTCACCTGAATTGAATTGTTGAATGTATTCGTCACACCACAACATTGATTCGCCCATTCTACAAGAGAGGAAAGACTAGCTAGTTCTTCTTTCATAGTATCCACAACCAAATAGGTAGATTATATTTAGTTTATTATCCACACTGGTTATCCATTACCCACACATTCCATGACATTTTTCCCTTCAAAAAAGCATAATGTAACAGGATGACATGAACATATTTATTTATTATTTTTCAATAAATCATTTTATTGGGGATGCTTACTGCTCTTATAACAAGCTATACCTTAACTGTACCAAGCACATTTGTACATAGGTTGCTATCATCATTTTCAAAACATTTTGTTTTTGTTTTTTTGGCATCACTGCCTCTGGTGGTCATGGGCGCTACCTAGTGTCGCTCCTGAGAGCCGCCGCTGGATTTGAACCGTCCAACCCGCAGGGTACAGTCCTGCACTCAACCATTTGCGCCACCGGGGCTCAGCCCACTTTCTTTCTTTTTGAGCCGTGGGTGTAAGCTCCTTTTTTCCCCTCCCTCCTCCCTCATGAACCCTTGATCAATTATTTTCATATCTTACACCGCTTATTCCCTCCACCCACATTCCTGTTATTCAGGCCCCCACCTGTGGGAGGGGTTGACATCTATCATTGCGATTGCTTCTCCATAGCTTCCCCAACCTTTCCCCTACCCTCATGGTATCTCTATTCCTAGTGCTGTTCCTGAGGGTTTTATCTGTCCTGGATTCAGCATGTTGAGAGTTCTTATCTGTACCAATGTACCGGCTTTCGTGTTTCTGTTTGTTAGGTAGAACTGGGGTGATGATAGTGGGGGGAAGCATTAAAAAATTAAAGGAATGCTTTGTGTTTTATCAGTGCTATGCTACACCCTGGTTGACTTGTTCTTTCCCTTGTGACTCTTCTGTGAAGGGATGTCCAATTATATACGGATGGGTTTTGGGTATTCATTCGACCTCCATCATTGCAGTGATTTAATTGTTTGTTTGGGGTCATCTGATCCCTGATACCTGTTGACATTCGGAACTGGATGGGGTGCTTCTTCCATGTTGGCTTTGTTGCATCTCTGCTATGACCACTTGTTTAACTTCAAGCCGTTAAGAGCCCAGACCCTATTTCTTTTAATATGTATAGAAAAATGTATATATTTACATAGATAATTAATAGGTAAAAGCTGAGCATCATCAGCTTTCTTCACCACATTTGCTTCTGTACCCACTTTTTTCTTCAGCAATCTTGTCAGCACAGGGAGCATCTCAGAATGCTCAGGTTATTGGAACAAAGTATTCTTTCATTGAGTGATAAAAAAAAAAAACTAAGGGGGCAGGGAAAGATTCCCGTTAGATCTCATACCTTAACTTGTATGCTGTATCGTTTCTTGTTATCCAAAAGGTTGCTGATTCCAGCACAGGAAGATGACTACCTTCAGTTGCATTTTATTGGCTCATGAGACATGTTATAAATGTGGGAGAGTAGCACTTTACTGACATTGTGATGCTATTCCTCTAGTGGCTCATTCATGAGAAGCTGTGTAGCAATACAGAGCTTAATACTCTCCACCAATTCCAGTGCCCACTTAATCACACCCAACACAACGGGATTCCGTGTGGTAGAGTAGAACTGTGCTCCACAGGGTTTGAAGTGGGTGAGTTTTCAGAAGTAGATCACTGAGGTTTCCTCTTGAGGTGCCTCTTGGTGGACTCAAACCTATGAGCTTGTGGTAGCAGGCAAGCATATAAATCCACCCAGGGTTTGCCATAGAACATTGAAAAAAACTAACGTTACCCTCTATGTTGACTATCAAAAATAACAAATAAAACCTAGACTCACACTGTGATGGCAATGAAAATCCCCCCAGTTTAAAACTCACTACCCAAAATCAAGAAACTGTAGGTTTCTGAATTGGTGTAAATGATTTTGGGGGAATTTTTAAATCTCATAAGCTATTGTTAGTACTAGTGATATAAATAATACACATCAATCAGCTAATAGAACTGAATAAAATTATTTTTATAAGTAAAATTATTAATTGGAAGTTAATAATATAATAATATAAGTAAATGTTTCAATAATACAAATAACCCCCATCCAATTTGAGTACTTAAAATTGTTGTAATGTACCTAATTGTTATAATGAGTTTCAATAGACTAGAAAATAAAAATGAAGTTCATAAAAACCATCATATATTAGAATTACAAAAGTCAAAAGTACTGTTGCACAAAATTATGATTAAATCATTGTGACTTTCAATGACAGCTCAATTAAAATAACAACAGCAAATGATGGAGAGGTAACAGAGAGATTGGAACTCTGAAACAATGTTGGTGAGTCTATAAATATTTACAACTATTGTAGCATACAATTTGACTCTCCCACAAATAATTCTGATTGGGAATTTCTTGCATTCCAAAAATACCTCTACTGAGTACATACATCATGAAAGCAAGAAAAGAGCTACATCATGAACAGATATCTACATTCCTATGTTCATTAGAATACTGCTCACAATAATAAGAAGTTGGAAATTGCCCAAATACCCATCAGTAGAAAAACAGAAAAAGAAATTTGGGTACTTAAACACGATGAAATAGAGTGCATTGCAAAAACCAATGAGAGACCAAGAAATGGACTTACAAAATATTATGCTGTGTGAAACTGATTACAAAAAATCAATATCATATGAGAGCATCATTATAAGTGGGGAAAATCCAGACAGATTTTTATATCAAAAGGAACAGACTGGACATTCACAAGGGAGGCAGGGAAAGGGCAGGAAGATGAAGCAACAGACAAGAAAGTTGTCAGGTATTAATTTGGGTGGAAGGAAGGATGAAGTTTCAGAGAAGGGATAGTAAAATCAGAGTCGAGGGTGGGATAGAATATGGGTGAGTGAGGGTTTTGTGAGTGGTTTGAATTCATGAATGCAGAGTTGATGGTCTGAAATGTAAATCTTCACACCTAATTCACAAACACATACACACACAAACATATACATTAAGTGTCCACGGAGAGTGAGAAAAAATGGCCACCACAGAGCATACACAGAGGAGCCTCAGGATGTCCAGGAAAGAGCTCAGCAAGTAGAGTACCTTACTTCAGGAACCCAGACTCTCCACCTAGAAACTGGGTGCCCCAAGATTTCTGTCTCTCTCTCTCTCTCTCTCTCTCTCTCTCTCTCTCTCTCTCTCATGTTTGTTCATTACCTCCTAGCAGATGTCTTAGAAAATCATTATTTTGATTATAGATGGCACTCTGATGACATTAAGGATTCCCTGAGATAACTTGCCTACAGCCATTCACTGATCACAGAGACGTATTTAAACATGTGTGGCTAACCAGTGCATGTAAAAACTAGAACATTAGCAGCAATATTTTTAATTACCCTTGTGTCCTTGAATAGCAACGATGGGAAAGGAAGAGTAATTTTCCTTAAACAAATGAGACTTCTTTTAATAGCTCAATTTAGTAAGGGAGAAGTACAAAGTCGTGAAAAGAGGAACTGTGCTCAACTGCTAAATTAAAGGCTGTGCATTCAAGAACCTACTACTTGCATATTTGTTGAAAACCCAAAGTTGATTAATGAGATGTGCAGGTTTTATCATATAACATTATTATATGAAACAATTGGGAGGGAAACTATGTCTAGGGGTCTTGCTTTTGTTTGATCCTAATATTTGTAGGTAGCAATAGAGACAGCATATAAACATAATTATAAATGCAAAAGCAGAGACATTTCCATTTTCCACAGCTTTCCTTCTCTATGATCAGCCTTTGTACATCCCCCGTGTCCTCTTCCTTTTTAATTTCCATAATCCTATCAATTTTGAAAGCAGTCTGCTACTGACAATTTACACTTGGACTGGTTATATTACAAAGGGAATGGAGTTAAAGCTAAGTAATTGTACACCAGAAATAATTCTTTTAAATCTAAATTGAAAAGGAGACAAATTGTCTCTTGTCTGCTAACTGTAAGATAACAATGATAAACAAGTACCAAATTGTCGGGAGTTTACACTATGGTTAACAATATTCTCAAACACACAGACACGTCACATAGCATACTATATTTTATATTTATACAAAAATATACTCTTGAATATAAATTGATGATCTGTTCTGTAAATCTTCAGCCACTGCATAAGAAAATTTCAAAAAAATTAACAGAAACAGATGAGAATGTCCAGAAAGTGCAATTTATTATCTTGGTTCCTCATTCAGCTAGAAAAATATTGTGATTGGAAATAACATAGTCTTGATGTCAGGAGAAATATGTAATTTGAAGAATCATCTGTCCTTGTGATTCTGTCTTTTCTAACATGAGTAGATGTGCTAGGTTGGGTTCTCAAGTGAAACAAAACCAGTGATGCTTGAATGTGCTGTACATTTAGAGTGATTTATATGAAGAAGTCACTTACATGGTTGTAGAAATAGTTAAGTCCAGGTTGGATCAAGATAGGCTTCTCCTGACTCATGGAAACTGATTAACAAGAAGCGGGATAAGGAAGCAGGGGCCAGGGAAGGCCCAGGTTGGCAGATACAATGAGAAAATAAAAAAACTGCTTAAAGAACCCAACCTTTGTAGTCTGCTGACACCGCCTGGGATCAGCAGACAATGAAGTAGAAGACTGAAGAATCAGATATAAGGAGTCCAGCAGAAAACCAAAGAGGATTCGATTCTGGTATCTGGTTGGTCTCTTTCAAGGAGGTGGCATCAGGCTTCAACATAAATGATTGTCATGGACTGGGTGCTGACTTTTAACAGATAGTCTTTAGGCTCTATGAGCCATGGTATTATGCTTCCCTGGACATTAGATTAAGAATGGCTGACATGTATTGCTTATAGAATGTTTATGAAAATGAAATAAGGGGATGCATGTGTATATGTATATTCATTCAATTAAAGCTAGAATATGTCGTACAATGGCAGGACACTTCCTTCTATAATGGTTCATAATGCCATTCTCAGCACAGAGAAAAGTGTAGACCATGTAGCTTTTTGTCATTAGACGTCCTTGTTAACCCATGTGGCAGTCACCTAATACGCTGTCAATTTGAGGAATAAGAGTGTAGGGGTGGAGTCTAGCCTGTCAATCTGGAGATAGCCAAAGAGTCCTCTGTGTGGGAATGGCCTTCTCCTAAGAATTCTGGGAAATATGATAATTCTTTCTTGGAGGCAGAGACACTATCTCTCTCGGTTCACTTCCTCAGAGACTTTTTACCGACAATGACAGTAATCACTCCCTTGGAGACACTCGGTTGACAAAGCTGACTTCTTGGGAGACTTCCCTGAGAAGAAGCCACATGGACCTACCCTGATGCTGCCAACCCTCTGAAGCTGGAGAGACCACAGAGAGACCTCTGCCAGCGCTGAGATGCTCACAATGTCACTGAATCTAAAGACTTTCTACCCACTGGCTTGTGGTCATGCTGCATTTGGCATCATTGCATGTGTTTCAGGAGTCTGAAGAGGACTTGTAGATTGGTGTCAGACATATGGGCTAGTATAAGACTTATGACCTTGGACTGGACAGGGTTGATATGCTTTCTTAATGTATAGTTGTTCTTGTATATAAGTCTCTCTCTTACACACATGAGTGCTTATGAATTTATTTCTCTAGTCTACCAAAACTAACACATTCATTTTGAATTCATTGTTTATAAAATATTTTGTGCTTTCATATCTATTGAAAATGGAAATTTGTAAACAGAAGAAAGTAGGAAGTATAATACAGTTACATCATGAGAACTTTTATCAATGAAACAAAATATGTATAGCATACTGAATGGGAAATCAATCTATTCTTCAAACTTTCAATAAGTAACAATTAGGAAAATAAAAATCATCTATTTTAATTAAAACATAATAGAAATATTATTTAAATTGACTATGCTAATTTTGTAAATGTTAATAATTACACATAAGGAGAAAACCATGTAACTGTGAAATAGTTAAGGTCATGGGCTGTATCCTTGAAAATGTGAAACAATATCAAATAACTCTTATGCATCAAACACTTAAAGAATAGTCAAAAAGTGGGGGACCTGCTCCTTGACAGTGAGAGTAATAGTAACAGTTCTGACTTCCTTGTACAAAATTTTATGTGTAAAGGCTTCAGAACAACCTTTGAGACATGGGCTACTCTAAACATATTTCAGTTGCTTACATGATAGGTAAAATAATAACATTAATTATTTTATCAACATAGCTCCAAGATAGAAAGAAAATATTTCATTATTTCAGATTATGTTGGTCATAATTTTATGAAGCTATTTCTTAAAAGAGAACAAGCTGTATTTTACTGGAACAAACAAAAGCAGCAATCAAAAGAAATTCCACAATTTAAAGCTGTGTATCACATGAATTAAAGAAATGAATGAGCACCTTATTGGGACTAAGTATTTTGTGGTGTGCAGATGACACTGTACTCCAAATTCCTCAGATATATCTAATCAGGTACCAAATGAGTACACATCAGGTCCATATCTTTAATCTTATGGTAGTTTTAATGTTTTATCTCATCATTTAAATAATAACTCTCTATATTTTAAAATAAGTAATAGAAAATGTTTTATGTTGGGGTATTAAATAATAAAATATAGCTTTATTTGTTTTAAAAATGTAAGTTTTTATTATAAAGACATACAAAAATAATCAGAAGAGGAAAATATAGAGCTGAGACATTGTCTGGTAATTTATGGACTTGTAAGATACATATGTATCTTATTAATTATAGATTGCTTATGACATTAATATTATCTTTCCAAGAAAGAGAATCTGTTTGAAGCAGACACTTGGTATAAGATAGAAAGAGTACAACCTCCCTTGGAAAAATACAATCTGAACCATCTTGGTCAAAATAAACATTAAAAACTAACAGCACATATCCTAATTGCTACCCAGGAAATCACCTACGCAAGCTCTGTCATGAAGTGGACAATTTGACCCATTCCTGTTTTCTTTGAGAAGTTTGCACTACCACATTCTTACCATGAGAACTTGATGTCTCTGTCTTCATAATCACCATTTTCTTTGCTTATAGGTAAAGATATCTCAAGTTAGTCTGACCGGATCCAAATAAAGAATTTTACCAGCAGTTCGGGCAGAAGAAATATTAGGATTGCACCACTGAGAACATTTAAAAATTATGAAATCATGCTCCACCAAATCATTCCGCCCTGTAGTTGATATCCACAATATTAGTTGTAAGGTGTGTGTGTGTGTATGTGTGTGTGCGCGCTTTTTACTTTGATATCGTTTCAAAGTTAGAGAATCACAGCAATGTTTCAAAGATGTTCTCTAGCTTTTATCTCAGTTCAATTATTGTTCTAGGTTAACATTTTTGTTCATCCATTCTCTGTGTATGTTTAAAAATTTTGAGTTAACTTTTCTACCTGCAAACAGAACTTTACTTCAACTACAAAAGAAGTGGTGCAGAGGCTGGATTGTCTGTACTATATCAGAGATACTGGTGGGTCTTACTTCCCCATAATTTTCTTAGACCCTGGGCCTATGGCAGCCACAATCAGTGTTGGAAATCAATATTTTTCTCTAAGCCACCTTGTATGACCTTTTTAATTTAATGTACAACTTTCATATGCATAAGGGGCAAATAAAAATCCATAGCTTGAGTCAGAAGTCATCAAAGTGGCATCCTTATTCTTCAACACTGTAAAGAGGTCTTTCAGCATATTTACCCAATGCAACTGTGTTAGCACAGGTACACTAGAGAAACAAATCCATAGAAACTTACATATGTATAAGACAGTTTTATATAAAAGGCAACTGTACAGTAAGAAAGCCCAACCCAGTTCTGTCCAAGCCCCCGAGTCTGATATTAGCGATTATGTTCAATGCCAATCTGTAAAGTTCCCTTCAAATTCACAAAACACACATAATGATGCTGAATGCAGGATGACCACAGGCCAATGGGTAGGAAATATTTGGATCCAGTAGCATTGTAAGCATCTCCGCACTGGCAGGGGTCTCCGCATGACTTCTCCAGTTCTCAGGGTAAGGGGTCTATATGTGATGTGTCTTGTCAGGAGAGTGTCCAAGAGAGTGAGCCAAGAGAGAGAGGTGTCTCCCTCCTCCAAGGAGGAAATACTGAAGCTTCCAGAATTCTCGGGAGAAAGCAATGCCCATGCAGAGGATTCATTGGTTATACCTTGATTGATAGGCCAGACTACACCCCTTCATTCACAGTCCTCTCAAACTAACACCATTTTATGTAACTACGACTGTAAGATAGTATTTAATTCCTTGACTGCTGTTTCCATGAATATTGATTAAGGACTAAGCCAGATCCAATTGCCTTACAGGTATTTGAAAGTTGGACATTGAATAAAGAAGAGTGAAGAAGAATGGATGAAAGTTCTACAGGCTGACAAAGAATAAAGATAACTCTCTTGGAAGAAATACAACTGAATGCTCCTTAGAAGCAAGGATGCTGAGACATCATGGTTGGTAAAGTAGACGGGCAGTGAAAAGGAGAACGACCACAGTAAAAGAGGAAGACCCCCAAAGGTTGACATCGACTGCAAACCTAACAATTGTGAGGGTAGTGGAAGCCCGGGAAATATTCAATTTTGTTGTACATATGGTCGCCACAAGTTGAAATCAACTTAATGCTATCTAACAACAGGAAAGCCACGTCCTCGAAAGTTGGATGCTGCTCTTCAAAACCTGTTACCAGTATCAGGCTAGCCACTGTCCAAATATTCATCACACCATTTTCTTTAAAAAGCGACAGACAGCACATGATTTTTAAAAGTTGCCAACACATGGGAACACTGAATAATAAGGGGAATCGTTTTTACGCTCTTTCAAACCAAGACTTTTTTAAATAGCATCCAAGATTACATAATAATAGGACATCTTATCTTCAAATCAACTGAGAGATAGAAAGAACAGAGACTGATAGAGGTAGCCATGGGATTTAAAAAGAATAGCTTCCTTCACAGAGGTTTTTTACAATTATATTGTCAAAATAAGCTTTCAAATCAGAAATATGAATAATAGAGAGAAATGCTGTTCTTACTGTGTGACGCAAAAGAAATATTTAAATTTGGATTTGCTAAAACAGATAAAAGGATCAGCAACAAAAATCTATTGCTCCAGTGAGCAGGCATGAATCAATTTAGTTAATAAGGACAGAAAACTGGGTCATTATTATTGATGCTTAAATGATTTGTTTCTCATATATACCCTACAACTGACCAAAAGATAAAACCAGCATTGGGAGATCTAGGATATCTCTCAAGGGAAAGACATCTGGTACACAAGATCTCTGTAGAGTGTTGAAAATAAGAATGTTACTTTGAAGACTAAGATGGAAACCATGTTATTTTTAGTTGGCTCATATGGATGTGAATGTTGTACAATGAATAAGGAAAAGCAAAGAAGGATGATTTATTGAATTATGGTGCCAGTGAAGAATATTGAAAATACCATAGGTTTCCAAAGCTACAAGTAAATTTGTCTGGGAAGAAGTATAGCTAAAATACTCCTGAGAGGTAACAATGACAAGATTTTGTCCCATGTGCTCTGGTTATGTTAGAGGCCAACCTCTAGAGAAGGACATCATCCTTGGTATCGTAGAGGGGCGGTGAAAAAGAAGAAGACCTATAAAATGGACTGACACTGTCACCCATTGATGAGAACAAGCATAAGAACAATTGTGAGGAATCCACAGGACTCAGCACTTTTGTTCTGTTGTGCTTGGGATTGATGAGGCTGAACCTACTAAATGGCACCTAAAAATAGCAATCTATAAATTGTCACCCTACTTTTAAATATGAGAAGACTTCAAAGTATAGGACAAAACAAAAAAGGTAAGAAATATTTGAAAAAGAATTACATATGAAGGGTTTTCCAAGGGAAGTTGGTATATGGATGGACCCACAGTGGCTAGTTGGTTGCGTACAGAGGTATCAATCATAGAGTTCATGGTTTGGGCCTTCCCGTCACTCTGCATCCTTTAAGGTTTGGAAACCCAACGGGGACAGTTTTGAGTTAGAATCAATTAGAGGGTCAAAGGTTTTTCTTTGGGGTATCAGAAGCTGTGTAAAATATGTAGATGCTACAAGTTAGATAGTGCAAAATCAGAACACAGCTTGAGAAGAGTGGAAAGTAAAAATTAAAAATAAAATGAATAGGGAAGGTGTCAGGGCAATTTAGAATGTTGGAAATATATAACTTTGTAGCATATTTTTATAAATAAATTGAAGATCTACTTTCTTCACATTACGCAACAAGCATTTCAGAACACATTTTAATTTTTAGACATCAATATATCATTCACTGTTTCAGAGGTGAAATAGACTGCAAGCATATTTATAAGAAAAATTCAAACTTTTCTTTTAAGAGGTTCTATGCACAAATGAAGAAGTTTTATCATCTTATAATAAGGCTTGGATATTTTATATATGATAAAGGAGTTTGAGTTCTGAAAGGTTATTTTGAATTTCAGAACATTTGAATTTTTATTGTACCAAACTCACTCCCAATCAAACAATTATGTCATAGCGACCCTATAGGGCAGAATGGACTTCTCCTGTGAGATTCTGAAGCTGTAAAGCCTTATGGGAGCAGAAAGTCTCATTTTTAATAGAGTAAATGATGAATTTGAATAGCTGGTCTGTGATGAGAATTCAAACACATAATTGACTGCATCAACAAAACTCCTTATTTCTGATCCCTTTTAAAGGTACTAAACTGAAACTGTCTGCTATTCAATTAAAAATAAAGGTGAAGCAATATTTAGGGAAAATTCCAAGTTCATGGAATTTACATTTTTAAATGTATCTTTGGATCAAAGGACATCAAGTAAAGTATAGCTTTACACAAAAGCTTAGGACAACACAAGCTACCATAAAGAAAGTCAATATGCAATTTGTCTGTCTCATGCTAACACTACATTAAAATATCCTGATTTTTTTATGGGTGAGCAGAATGAAGACTAGTAGGTGGCCTAAGTTCTGAATCTTAAAATTTATAGCCGATAAGGCAAACTTGGTGCTCTTTTATAATCTGTTGGTCAAATACATCCAGAAACAAGTCTAATATTTGAGGTTCCAAAAATGTATATTGGTTAATATAATATATCCCTACTTTATTTTCCAATGTGTAGGAATCATATTGTTTCTTTCCATGTTGCCTGGGCTCTGTGAGTAGGGACAGCAGTACCTCATTTTCTTTCCTAATAATCTAAGGTCACTGCAGGTACAACCAAGACAAGTAATCAACATAAACATCATCCTTTCACCTCTGTTACATATAAGCATTCACTCAGCCTCAGAGATTCCAATGACTTTTTGGTTGGTTTGTGACACTTTTCAGAAACTTAAATTTGAAAAGAAAACAGTAAAAGGGGAGGTGTCAATTTTAGGTCATCTGGAGTGAAAGTCATAACACTTGTGAATGTCTCTGTCAGTGCATGTTGAAAATCAGTGAATATGCACACAAACATAGTGCACTATTAAATATCTAAGTTTAAGACATAAAATGTAGGCCACCATCTAAATAAATAAAATAGAATTACAAACATGGTGCAAGTAATTTTAAAGTGGATTTAAAGTTTGGTTTTCTTAGCAAAAACTTACCAAGTACAAATTCTCTTAGTCGTTGATTGAATTTTGTTCCCCCAATTAAATATAAGTCTTTGTCTGTGGTACCTGTGAGTGTGCTTGGATACCAAGTTTCACTGGCTATCCCATCTAATTTAACTGGGCTCCATATAAGAAGACAGAATAGACATAGACAGATACCCTCAAGCCAAGAAATGTAGAAAACAAAGAATTCCTTCCCTGAGAGAAAAAGTGGGCCCACAGGTCCACTGAATTTCAACTTCCAGCCTCCAGAACTGTAAAGCAATACATTTCTATTTTTATATGTCACCCAATTTCTGGTGCATTGACACAGAAGCTAAGGTTTTCATTAGCTAGTTTTTGGCAACCCTTTTTTCTTGTTCTGTCTCAGTCTGGATGTCCAAAAATGGACTCAAATGTATCAGTGATCATAAAGATGACAGATAACTGAGAATGACATGTGTCTGTCATTTATCTGACCATACATGAATCAGAGCCACTGGATTATAGCTAACAAAAACAGAACTCTCCTGAAGACTCTTTTGAAGAAAACACTGCCTGCAGTGGAGAATTTATCCAACTCACTTGACTTAAAACCAATAAGTAATAACCTCAATCAGAACTTCGTATAGTAAAATACTTATATTTTTAAAGAAAATCTAACATTTTAGTAGCATTTAGCTTCTCTGACTAAAAGTTAAAATTAAATTAATTAAAAAAATTGGTCTGTGTGTGTGGCATCACTGCCCTGGTGGGAATAGGAAGCCCAGACTTGCTCCCAGAGATCTGCTGCTAGATTTGAACTGTCAACCCTTTGGGCTGCAGTCCTGCACACAACCACTATGCTATCAGGAAAATTAAATTAAATTAAAATTTCAGATCTTCTCTAATTCTCACATATTTTGGCACTTCTGGTAATTATATAAGGAGCCATGGTGAGACAGTTTTTTAAACACTGTTCTGTAAACAAAGTAAAATTAATGGTTATAAAGCATTCTCCTACTGTTGAACTGTACAACCTTGTGGGCAGATTTCCATTTAAGATTTCTATGAAGTGGAATACACTCAACAGCTGTGGCTTTGTCATTGTTGCTGTTTCATTTGCTTTGTTCTTTTGGGGGAAACTTTATTCCAAGGGCTCAAGTAGAAAATGCTTTGGAGATGATGGCAACATATGTACAAATATGCTTGATACAATCGACGTAGGGAATGTTATAATAGCTGAAAGAGTTACCAATAAAATGATATAAATAATAATAAAATTAAAAAATATATCAAAAGGCAGTACACTTAGTTCAGGTAATATTTTCTATATAGCCTCTTTTCTCATTCTCACAGTAGTATAGTTTTAATAATTTGAATAATCCTAGAGATGTAAATATTTATTTATTTTTATTAATAAATCATTTTATGGAACATTGTAGATGGATCCCCATTTCTCCCCTTTCTCCCTCCCCCTCTGCCTACCCACATACTATCGCTACACTTATTGCAGTTCCTGAGGGGTTTATCTGTCCTGGAATCCATGACAAGAACTCTTATCTGTACCAGTGTGCATGTAATGGTCTAGCTGAATTTGTATGATAGAACTGGGGTCATGGTAGCGGGGTGGGGGGTGGTCTTTGGGGGAAGGATCCATTAAAGAAGTAGAAGAATGTTGTGTTGGTGCTGCACTGCACCCTGGCTGACAAGTTTCTTCCTTGTGACACTTTTGTGAGATGAATGTCTAATTTTCCACAGATGGGCTTTGGATCTGCTCTCCAATCCCCATCATTTGCATCAATATATTTGTTTGTTTGGGGTCCTCACATGCCTGTTAGCTGATCTCTCTGACACTGCATGATCACACAGGCTTCCTCCATGTGGACTTGATGCTTCTCTGCTAGATGACTGCTTGTTTGACTTTTCAAAACACCAGACACTGTATATTTTAATAGCTGGGAATTATCAGCTGTCTTCACATTCACCTATGTATGCATCTTGACTTCAGCAATCGTGTCAGGGAGGTGGGCATCCCATCATGCCATGTTATTAGAACAAAAGATATTGAGAGAGTACTTGAGAAGAGACCTAATGCCTATCTGCTACCTTATACTTAACATTGAAATATATATATATATATACATAGCCCTATATCCCTATTGATATATTTACACATATGCATGCCTAGATTCATACCTCTACAGATGCCTTTTGCCTCTTAGATCTGTCCTCTAGTTCTTTTTACTTTGCTCCTGTTCCACTACCATGTTCACGCTTCATTCAACTCTCAGTATTTTCTCTCAGCCACATCACACTTGATCAACCCCCACCAGAAATTCTGTGTCCTCCTCACCATCAATTTTAGGTCTTTTATTGTCCCCATGTCCCTGGGTTTGCTGGTTTCCCTCTGTCTTTCTCCTACCTCCTCCTCTCCCATGCCCCTCCGCAGAAGACATCACCTCTTTTGTTTTCTCCTTGGGATGTGTGTCTTATATGGTAAGTCATGAAGAAAAAAAAAGAAGAATAAGGAGAAAATAAACAAACAAATAAATAAAAACCAACTAGTAGTTCCAGGCCTATCTGCTTGCCCTTCTGATTACTTTCCAATCAAATCTGATGAAGTGCCATGTCCTGTCCACCAATTCCAAAGTCTATTTTCAGGATTCCTCAAGGACTTCATTACTTTGCTCTCCTTGGTGCTCTGCTGCACTCCCTTCGTGTTTCACTCTGGTGGCGGTGGTATTGACGGGTGGGGTGAGGGGTACACTGGGCACAGTGCCCCCACTGCCTCTTCAGTTCTGTCCTCTTTAGCGCTGTGGATCAGTGAGGGGGCGACATGTCTCATGGTGGGGCCAGCCCCTTGGTCTGCTCTGTGCCTTGGCTGCTCCAAGCAGAAATGTTGTCCTCAACGTTTGGTGAACCAGGAGGAAGTTTTCCCTCTTTCTCTTTCTCTCTTAGTTTGTTCCCCTGTAGTCTGGGTAGACCTGACACTCTCCACAAGATGTATCTTCAGTGCTGCCCTCCGTAGTGCATTCTTCTGGGGAAGGGGAGGGCTTAGCTAGAACTGGGACTAGCTCAATAGGTCTTTTTAGTTCTTTGCTTCATGCCAGGATGTTGCTTCTCAGGCATGGTGCCCAGGTTGAGGTCTTGCTTTCTGGTAGAGGCATGAAAAATACCCTCCCTATGTGTGGGATAATGCCCTGTTCCCTTACTACGCAACAAGAGAACATGATCTTCATCTTGACACACTTTGTTCTTGATCTGCCTTTCAATATTTTCTAGAGTTTTCTCAAGCTGAAATTTATTTCTGTTATATTTTGTTATTATTTACTGCCTTCTTGACTCTCTGTTATGTATGTCTATGTTTTGAGTTATATGAAATCTAGAATGGGTGACTCTACAGATATAATAACTAGATGGAAGTTTCTTTGGGGTATGGTGGGGGATATAGGTGGGAGGTTAATGAGAAAATGATCTCAGGGAGTACAAGGAGGAAGAAAATGTTTTTCCAACTGACAATGAATGGTTTGAAGTCTGGATTATATCATAAAAAATGGTTTGAAAAGATAATGTTAAAAAACACAGATATTGTGTTAGTCCAGGTAGACTAGAAAACAAATCCAGAGACACTTATATATGTAAGAGAAAACTTTATATTACAAAGCAATTGTACATTAAGAAAACATCCTGGTCCAGTACAGATCAAGTCCATAAGTCTTATATTATCTCCTAAATCAGTACTAGTCCATAAATTTCTCTTTAGACTCACACAGTCATGCAATGATGTTGAATGCAGGAAGATTCCAGGCTAGTAGGTGAAAAGTTTCGTGGATCCAGTGAGTTCCAGGGCTCTGGCTCCATCAGTGTAGGACATCTGGCTTGGCAGGAGGAAGGCAGAGGAGAGAGAGTGTCTCCTACTTCCAGGGAGGAATACAGGAGTTCCCAGAATCTTCAGGAGAGGGCCATCCCCACATGGACGCCTCATCGGCTATGACTTGATTGGCAGGATAGACTTGACACCTTCTCAAGTTGACAGGAAGATTATGTAACTGCCACAGACAGCCCATTGTTAACAAGACACTTTCACACAACTTTTAAGCCATATATAATTTTAAACAATATAATAAAATCATATCTGTACCTAAGAAGATAAAACTAAAATGCATACAATTCAACATATGCCAAAGCTTCATTTAAACATAATATTCTATAAGTGAACAACACAATAATACAATAATATTCTAGGCCTAACAATTGCAGATAATCCTATGAATAATCCTGTGAATATATCCCCCATAACCCTATGAATATATCCCCCCATCTATGAAAATTTATAAGCCAACTACTTATGCTTTTATCCACCCAATCTGGGGTATCAAATTTCTATCCCACTAAATTGCATTAGCTGTGGGAAGATAATCATATTCTTTGATATGAAGAATTTTCTTTCCAGTTGGAACCTTGTGATGAATGCATCCATAAGCAAAGTCATATCAGGACACACCATTCATAAAGTTAGCAGTAACATGCACCAGTTCAAAAGCTCAAATATCTTCGCTTCATCTAGTTGGGTTCTGATCAACTCAGTGTATGCTGCTATGCTGCTTCAAATAGCCACACCAGGGTGACTTTAGACCATAGACTCCATCGCAAGTTCTCCACCACTAGATCAAAAGCCAGAAGGACCAAAGGGTTTCTTATCTTCTTCAATCTGTCAACAGTACCCTAAACAAGTCTCTTCCTCTTTGAATGTCTTGAACACTCAAGACACTGGGTGGAGCTTATACTTTCAGAGATTTCTTTTTAGGTGGCCTAACCCATTTAAATTTCAATTTGATGGCTGAAGGAGAGCAGTTTCACAAAATCTTTATATCTACTTCCCAACATTCATGTCTATCAATCATTTATCAACAATAATAAGCATAAGAAATAAGATAAATAAGGTAGAATAAGATGCTAAACTCAATTCTTGTTTTGGTTTTTGCTTTTTTGGAGGGGGGCATCACTGCCCTGTCGTGAGAGTAGGAGGCCCAGCCTTGTTTCTGGAGAGCTGCTGCTGGATTTGAACAGCCAACCCAGTGGGCCACAGTCCCTCTCTCAACCACTATACCACCGGGGCTCAGCCTCTAAACTCAATTCTTAAAACAATCAAGTTTTCAAATCATCTAATTCACAATAAAAAGTTAAAGAGGAAAAAAAATCCACCATCAAAAGCAAATAACAACAAAAACAAACAAATATCTTAAATGATTACAGTGGTTACATGTTCAATACAAACACTGCAAATATTTTCTCATAAAACCTGTTTGTTGTAATTTACTAATGTAAACTACTGAATCCTTCAAAAATAAAACACATTTAAAAAAAACAATAAAGTTTAACCCTTATCTAATATCTTAATTCTTATCTAAACTATTCAATTGAATTGAAGTATGGCCTTAGGTCTATACTGGTGGCAGCCAGAGCCTTGAAGCTGGAGAAGTCATGTGGATATCCACGCCATTGTCAAGATACTTCCACTGCAACAGTATCCAAAAGACTTTCCATATACTGATCTGTGATTTTCTTGCATTTGTTGTTATTGCATGTGCTGTGAGCCTGAAGAGTAATTTCTAGATTGGTATTTGACATATGGGCTAATATCAGACTTGTTCTGTACTGGTCTGGTATGTTTTCTCAATATACAATTGATTTTTTATATAAAGCTCTTTCTTATACACATATGAGCATCTATGAATTTGTGTTGCAAGTCAACCCAAACTAACAGAGGTGTCACTTTGAAGATTAAAATGCCTCTAATCAAGTGTGGGAAAAAGATGCCTCTAATCAGAGGCATTTCAACTGCCACACGTGCCTGTGAAAATAGCACAATGAATAAGAAAGGGCAAAAAGCAATGATGCTTTTAAATTACATTGCTGGGAAAGAATATTACATATTGTCAGTAAAGTGAACAAATTTGTCTTGGAAGAAACATAAATAGAATGCCCTTTAGAAGTAGAGATACAAGATTTTATCTCATAAATTTTAGGTATGCCATCAGAAGGGACCAGTTGCTGGAAAATATTCTACATTAAACTTGGTAAAGTAGACTATCAGCAAAAAATGAAAGGCCCTCATAGTGGCTGCATTGATAGGTTGTATCAGAAGTTTTATGTCAATGTCATATGACCTGATAGGTTTTGGTCTATTGTATGTAGAGTCGGAATGGATTTAACAACATCTCGCAACAACGACAATAACTCATGTTTCATTAGTATAATAATGTTCATCTTGCTTTTCTATTTTCACTGTTCATTTCTTTTGGAGTTACCATATATACTTGAGTATAAACTGACCTGAATATCATCCAAAGTACCTAACTTTACCACAAAAATTGCTTGAAAGTGTGCTGAAAAATATGGCTTATATATGAGTATAAATGGTAATTATTTAAGAAGTTGATCTTATAATTTTAAAGATAATTAAAAGTCTACAGTCAACTTAAGATGAACTTGACTACAAAGTTACTAAAATTAATGAATTGATTATCAAAGGCATGAATAATATGATTAGCAATTTGGAAGGCAATTTAACATCAGAATATGCCATACATGTCAGATATATATACATATACATATATATGTGCCCACACATAAATGTATATATATATATATATTATGGCTGTTGTAAATTGTTGCTGATTCCAACTTAGGTCTACCCTATATTTTCAGAGAAAAACTGCTCCATCGGTTTTCAAAAATCACCTTATTATGGTGGTCTGTCTTTCGAAGTGATTCTGGTAGTTTCAAACCACCAACATGCTGGCAACTAGTCACGCAGTTAGCCATTTCTTTAACCATGTGTGTGTGTGTGTGTGTGTGTGTGTGTGTGTATTCCAGTGTGTTGGCAGTTCAAACATAATTGCTCCTCATCAGGAGAAAGATGAGGCTGTCTGTGCTCATTAAGATGTACAGTTTCAGAAACTTTGTGCAGGGATGGTATACGTTAGAAAGAACTCCCCTTGCAGTGCACTTTGTTTTAGCATGCAAACTATACATATATGTGTAATATAAACTATGTGTTAAAGATATATTGCTGTTGCTGCTGGTGTTTGCTGTCCTGTCATAGAATTGGTTCTGACACCGAGCAACCTCATGCAACAGAATAAATCACTGGGAAGTCCAGGTCCCTCTTCAGACATGTTCCTCTGCTTGAGCCCTGTGGCAGTCATGTGCTTATGTTAATTTTATGATTGAAATGTAGGGGTGGAGTCTAGCCTGTTAATCTGGAGATAGCCATTGAGTAGCCAATGAGGCCTCTATGTGGGCATGGCTTTCTCCTGAGACTTCTGGGAAATCTTGTGATATTTCCCTCGTGAAGATGAGCAGCTATCTTCCCTAGTTGTTGGGAGTTAGTCTCAGAGACGGTGAATCACGGATAAGGCAAGTTGGCAGCATCCGAGAAGCTGGAGGAGCTGGTGGAGAGACCACATGGCTTTGCCCTGATGGAGCCAGACCTCTGAATCTGGGGTGGCCACATGGAGACCCCTGTCAGCGCTGAATTGCTTCTGCTGTTGATGAACCCTGAGCCCTGTAAGCAAGGAGCCATGGGGAGACCCCTGCCAGTGCCGGGATTCTGCACCCACTGACCTGTGACTTCGTGAGTCAGATGGAGATTTTATAGACCGATTCCGGGCATATAGGTTAATATCGGACTTATGACTTTGAACTGGACAGGGTTCAATATTCTGTTCCTCTTGTGTATAAATCTTTTCCTTATGTCTATATGCAAGTCTATGAAATTTGTTCCTCTAGTCTACCCAGACTAACATAAGCCCATTGTTGCAGCCAGGGTGTTATTTCATCTTGTGCAGGGAATTTCTCTCCTTCACTGCTCCTCTACCAAGGACAATGATGTCTTTCTCAAGAGACCAGTTTCTCCTGAAAACATGTCCAAATTATTTAAGAAAAAGTCTCTCCATTTTTGTTTCCATCTTGGCCACACTTATTCCAAAACAGATCTGTTTGTCCTTTTAGCAGTTCATGTTACTTTAAATATACTTCACCAGTACCATATTTCACATCCATTGCACTTTGTCTTCTTTATTCAATATCTAAATTTCCCATGCATAGATGATGATCAAAAAAATCCATATCTTGGGTCAAAGTAAACCCTCTGCTTTTCAATATGTCAAGTGCTTTTTTGGGGAAGAGATTTGCCCAATCCAAGGCAAGATTTGATAGCTAGACTGATGCTTACATGCACATTGCTTGTGGACCGAAGCAAGATAAAATTCAAAGACAATTTCAATTTCTTCTTCGCATCATGATATTATGTACTAGGCCAGGAGTATTTTGATCTTCTCTACATTGAGTTGTGTTCCATACTGAAGAATGCAGTTCTTGATCTTCATCAGCAAGTGCTTCACATCTTTTTTACTTTCAGCAAGCAAAGTTGTGCCATATAGAATTCTTCATGTTGTTATTAAGGCTTCTGACAATTCTAATGCCACATTCTTCTTCATATATGCCAACTTCTCTGAATATTTATTTAGCATACAGCTTGACTAAGTTTATTTAAAAAATACAACCCTGATGTACAACTTTCCTGATTCTAAATCCTGCATTTACTCTTTTTATTTGTAGAACTGTCTCTTGATCCATGTAAAAGTTGCTCATGAGCACAATTAAGTTTTCTAGAATTCCCATTCCTCTCAGGGTAGCCATAGTTTGTTACAGTACAAAGGGTTGAATGCCTTTGCAAAATCAATAACATGTAGGTGAATACTTTTCTGGTATTATCTGCTTTCAGCTATGATCCATCTGACCTCATCAATGATAACCCTTGTTCCATGTCATCTTCTAAAGCTGGCCTGAAACTGTGAAAGTCCACTCAATGTACAGCTGCAACCATTGTTGAATGATCTCCATCAAAGTTTTACTGACATGTGATATCACTGATATTGTTCTATAGGCTGAGTATTCCTTTCTTTGAAATGGATACAAATATGGAACTCTTCCAGTCATTCAACCAAGTAGTTGTATGTATGCCGGAAAGTTATATATTTATGTGTACTATACATGAGAAGGTACCCTTTTTGCCCCAGGGAGGCGGGGGGAGGAGGTACATAAAAATTCATACTATGAAAGCTCTTCTCCATTCAGCACAATTCTGTGTTTGGGGGTTCCCCCTCATTTATTAAGATATACTATATATGTGGCATACCAAAAATCCCAAAAATGTTTCACTGGGGAGAGTTTTAATAGTACATATTTTTCCTACTAGGTGAGCATCAAGAAATTCTCTCTGAGCTAATACACCCAGGTGCTCTCTGGTCACAGTGAATTTTTTTTTTTATAAAAGCAGTTTTGGTAGAACCTCACTCTGTGTGTGTGTGTGTGCGTGTGTGTGTGTGTGTGTGTGTGTGTGTGAGAGAGAGAGAGAGAGAGAGAGAGAGAGAGAGAGAGAGAGAGAAATAGCTGATTTAAGAGAATAGCATCTCGCTGTGAAATTTTGTTTCCTGCTCAGGAAAAATGCCACACAAACTGTTGTGATATTCAACACAGCTTACAAGGAAGACAGTAAGGGAAAAACTCAAGTGTAAGAGTAGTTTCTCATTTCAAAAAAGATGAAATGTTCATTGATGATGAACCCTGTTCTGGATGGTCATCAACTTCCTGAAGAGATGAAAACGTCAAATTGTAGTGCATTTGAAGTTCATTCCACTAGGTCAGACTGCTAATCAAGCTTTCTATTTAGAGGCCCTGAATATATTGTATAACTTCATGTGACAAAAAAAAAGGTGTGGCTTGTGGCAGATGTGGGACTGCTTTTGCAAAAACAACAGTATAACTACTCACACAATCATCTCAGTGCGCCATTTTTTGGCAAAACACAGCATACCTCTCTTGCCTCACACAACTTAATTGCCTGACCTAGGTCTATGTAACTTCTTTATGCTTCTATGAATGAAGAGAGACATGAAAGGACAGAAGTTTAAAGACAGAGGAAATAAATTAAAAAGAGAAGGGAGATGTTGCCAGCCATCCAAGCATATGAGTTTACAAGATGATTCCAAAAATGGAATTGCAGATGTGACAAATGTATTAAGTGTCATGGAGAGTACCTTGAATATGTTAAGGTTGTTTTGAAAAAACAATTAAATAAATAACTTTGAGAAAAATCTGCTTTTCCAGCATTCCATGATGTTCACCTTCCCAACATGATCACTGAAGGCAAAATAGGTGCATATGCAAATATGGGCAAGAAAGCAGATGGTGTCCAGCTATTAAATGACATAGCATCTAGGGTCATAAAGGCTTTAAGATAAAAAAGTGGTCATGCAACTGGAAGAAGCACAGCAGCCCTTGTCAATGGGATCAGGTACAAGGCATCAGAAGATCAAGAACAATCAACAATACTGATGAGAATGCATGGGTTGGCAGTGACTAGTGGAGATGCAAGTCCATCTGTAGACAGTTGGACCTTCTCTCACTGAAGAATTATAAGAAAGTGTGAAGTATATCATTAAGGAAACATACAACATTCCTCTAGGTCTTTAATGCTTCCTTCTCCCCACTATGATGATCCCAATTCTACCTTACAAATCCAGCTAGACCAGAGCATGTACACTCTTACAGGTAAGAGCTTTCAATACATGGAATCTAGGGCAGATAAACCCCTCAGAAACAATAATGTGAACAGTGATACCACAGGCAGAAGGAGAATGTGACCTCTAGGGGAAAGGGAAACCAATCGCAATGATCTACACATAACTCCCCTCCTAGGGTGATGAAAAACAGAAACATGGGTTAGGAAAGCAGGAGATGGTGTCACATATTAAAATAATAATAATTTGTAAATTTATCAAGAGTCTTTGAGGGAGGGAGGGTGGGGGAGGGTGGGAGAAAGAGCAGCTGATATCTAGGATTCAAGTAGAAAAAACCTTTTGAAAAGGAAGTGTGCTTGACAAAATGGATGTATGGATTGTTATGAGAGCAGTAAGAGCTCCCAATAATAACAAGTGAAAAATAATAATTTAACTTCTTGTATTATTTGTTAAGTTTGAATAAATATGATAGAAGGTAAAGCAAATTCTGTTTGGGGGGGCCTACCCCATTGTATGATGTATACAATATATAGTATATCATATATAGTATATATAAAATATAATGAGATAGACACACAGTTCACATAATATAAACAGAAGTTTTAAGCAAACAGACAAAGGAAAAATTGCATGATTTCAAATCAATAAAAGTGTGGGTCAGGGTTGCACCCTTTCGCCATACTTATTCAAACTGTATATTGAGCAAATAATTAAAGAATCTGAACTACATGCAGAAGAATGTGGCATTGGATTAACAATGAGATATTCAGAAGACTTGAATTTGCTTGATGAAAATGAGGAGTAACTGAAGCACTTGCTGAAGAAGATTGAGGATTTTCCCTTTGGTATGGATTGCAACTTACTGTAAAGAAGACCAAAATCCTCACAATTAGACCACTGGGTACCATCATGATAGAGAAAGGAATAAAATTGTCAAGGATTTGATTTTGCTTGGACCCACAATCCATGCTTATGGAAGTAGCAATCAAGAGCTCAAAGGCCATTTTTGATTGGGTAAATCTGGAGCAGATCACCTCTTATATTTGTTGAAGAGCGAAATATTACTTTGAGACCTGAGGTGCTCAAAACATGGCATTTTTAATTGTCTCACATGCATGTGAAAATTGGCCACTGGCTAAGGAAGACAGAAGAATTGATGAATTTGAATTGTGATGCTCACAATGAATTTTGAAAGTACCATGGCTGGTGAACAGGACTAACACAGTTGTCTTGGAAGAGGCACAGCCAGAGTGCTCCTTCAAGGCAAGGATGATACGTCTCTGTGTTACATACTTGGGCCATGCTGTCAGGAGAGACGAGTCCCTGGAAGATGTCATCATGCTTGGTAAAATAGAGGGGTGTCAAACCAGAGGAAGGCTTTCAATGAGACGGGTTGACACAGTGGCTGCAACTTAGGACGCAATTCAGGAGTAGTCATAATGATCATGCAGGGTACTCTTTCGTCCTTTTGTGTGAAGGGTTACTATGGGTGAGACCTGACTGAATTGCACTTAAAACAGCAACACATGAAATAATCTCATGAGTAAATTCTGAATATAGAGAGATTGGCTAGTCAATTTCTTTTAAAAATTAAATGTAAGGTGCACGTATGCTGTCATAATATAGGCATCCCTAGCTTACAACACATCTGAGTTATGATGAACTGCATTTATAACCAACAGTTTTATTTCCTTTTTCATAGCTATATCTTATTACTGTCAAAAATTCTACATTATTATATTACACAGTTAAAATATATCTTTACATTTATATGTAATGTTTCCTCTCCACAAAGCAAAATCATATTTGATTTTATAAAGAGAAATAGTGATGAAGAAAATGTTTTTCATAAAGTATTTGACTTATACTGGAACTGACTTAGGATGAGAATCTGTGGAAAAGAATGCCATAGTAAGTTAGGGGCTACCTATAAGATTGAAACGTCATAGTAACTGGGTGGGTTATTAATAGGACTCTTAGATTTTGATATGTTCTATCCCTTTATCTCTGTGCTGGGTACGTGATTGTGAACAAATCACTAATCATGGAATCTTTATTCAATGCTATGTATATATGGGTCACTATGGTGTTATTTTGCATCAGAATTGTTTTGGTGGTAGTGAATTCAGTTTATTTTGGTATGTTATACTTCATGGGGGCAGTGGAAGTTCAGTGACAGAACTGTTACCTTCCAAACAGAAGACCAAGATTTGATCCCTAGCTATCATAAATAGAACTGTATCCTCTCCAAAATGAAGAATTAGTTGACATTGCACAATTTCAGGAAGTAGCATATGTGCAAGAATCAATGGTACTGAAGGAAAAAGGTAAAAAAGCATTGACAGTATTGGTCAAATATCTAGAATTCATGGAATACCAATGGAAATGTTTCAACAAACTGATGAAACAATGGAATCACTCATCTGTGTCAAGAAATTTGGAAGACAGGGATTTGACCAACTAATTGAAAGAGATGTATATTTGTACCCATATAAAAGAAAGTTTATTCCACAGAATGTACAGATCTTTAGAACACTATTATTAATACCACATAGAAGTAACATTTGGCTGAGCCCCGGTGGCGTAGTGGTTGTGCACAGGACTGCGGCCCACTGGGATGGAGGTTCAATTCCATCTCCACAGGAGCAAAGTCAGGGCCTCCTACTTCCATCACCAGAGGGCAGTGATGTCAAAAAAATAAACCAAAAAAAAAAAGAAGTAAACATTTGCTTATGAAGCAATTAAAAGTGTATTTCAAGAAATATAGAAAGCAGCTATTTGGTCAAGTGTCTGAAAGAGTGCCATATTTGTACCTATTCCAAAGAAACTTGATCCAACAGAATACTCAAATTATTTAACAGTATCACATGCAAGTAATTTTGCTGCTGATTATCCAAACACAGTTACTATAGTAAGGACCTGTCAGAAGTTAAGACCTTATTCAGAAGAGGAGAGTGAGCAAAGGATACCATTGCTGATGTCAGATGGAACTTAGCTGAAAACAGAGAGCACCAGAAATATGTTTATTCATGTGTGACTGACTAAGCCAAGGCATCATAACAAACTAGAGATAATCTTGAGAAGAATGGAAATTCTGTAAAACTTCATTGTGCTATGCAGAACTTCAACATAGATCAAGAGACAGCTGTGCAAAGAGAACAAAGGGAACACTGCATGGCTTAAAATGAGAAAGTGAATCAGGGTTCATATCAACTCACCATAATTATTCACTCTGTATGTTGAGCAAAGAATCAGAGAAGCTGGAGTATATAAAGAGGAATGCAACATCAAGTTTGGAGGATGGCTTGTTACCAACCTGAGATATTCAGATGACATACTCTTGCTTGCTGAAAGTGAGTGGACTGGAAGCTCTTGTTGATTAACACCGAGTTCAGTATGGACTGCAACTCAATGAAAAGAAGATAAAAATATTCACAATTGAACCAATACGAAACATCATTATAACTTGGGAAAATGTTGAAGTTATCAAGGATTTTATCTTGTGTGGATCCACAAAACTTCTCATGGAAGCAGCAGTCTTGAGGTGAAATGATATATTGCATTGGATAAATTTGCTGCTGAAGACCTCTTTAGAATGTTGAAAAGTAGAGGTTACTTTAAGGTGTAAGGTGCATCTGACCCAAGCCATGGTATTTTCAATTGCCTCATATACATGTGAAGTTGGAAATTGAACAAGAAAGACTGAAGAAGAATTAATGTGCTTGAATTGTTGTGCTGCTGAAGCATATAGAATGCACCACCGTCTTCTAAGATAACAGACATGTCTTAAAAGAAGTATAACCAGAATGCTCTTCAGTCTCAAGGATGGGGATACTTCATCTCATGTATCTCCTGTACTTTGGACATGATTCAGAAGAGAGTAGTCCCTAGGAAGGGACAACATGCTTGGTGAAGTCGAAGGGCTGAGAAAAAGGTGAACTCCCTCAACATGATGGATCAGCACACTGGGTTCATGCATAGGAATCATTTAGCTGCAGCTATGGTTGGAGCAATGGGCACGTGTGTAGGAACAGTGGTGAGGACGGCACAGAAGCAGGTGGGATTATTTTCCGCTGTACAATGATCATGATGTGTCAGAAGGGACAAAAATGGCACCTAAGGTCTACCAAGGTGGGTCTATTAAATAAATAATGTACCCAGGTCTACTGACTCCAAAGACCACCTGCTTTCCACTCTGCCTCAGGTCTCCAATTCGCTTATCCTCTGGTCACTGACCGGCACGTCTGGAATGCAGAGCACACACAGGCAGCATTTCCCTAATATTGGGACATCTAATTCAATGTGGTATGCAGTGGGGTACCAGAAGGCATATTAGATGTGACCGTCTAGTCTAAAGGTTCCCAAGCTTATATGGCCTACTGTCCTCTTAAAAAAAAAATTCTCATGACCTCCCTAGCAATGAAAACCTTTTGTACTCTACCCCAGAATCCAGGATGAAATGTAGGTCTCTGCTCTTAAAATGCCCTTAGGTCATCCCACACAACACCGGGGGGCAGTGGCGCCCACTTTGGGAAACTGTGGTCTAATCTACTGAAAAATGATGTCATATTTTCCCTTGCATATTCTAGGATGGTCGAGTGAGTATAATTTGCTGTCAGTGTATAAAACCCGAAATCCCAGGTTCTGCTTGTTTTACATAGAAAGGTACAAGCCGATGACCACAGTTTTCCATTACTGCCACCCTCAAAACAGGCTGTAATGCAGGAGTGCAATGTAAGAATACTTACTGAAGTCCTGGAAAGAGAGTTCTTGAGGCCAAATATATTGCTTTGGAGTTGACTATAACAGCAGCAGTAACTATTTGTAGGATAAGTATAAAAATGGAATCACTCCCAGAAGCTGCTAAAATTTTGCTGCTGCTTTCTATACCACTTTTTCGGGAGGGATACTTATTTTAGAAAAACTCTCCTTATAATTGTTTAACTAGTACAACGGCCAGTAAGTAGAGAGATAACTTTTGTTCTTTGCTGAAGAAACAGCCATTCAAAGCTTACTTAGGAGCAACATGCTGTTAATGTCTTTGACTTTCTTTGTCATGTGTGTCAGGCAAAGTACAGTAAGGAAGCAGACACTAACAACAAGGTAAAAGGCAGCCCCCATGTGGCACACTTAATCTCTGGATTTCACCCAGAGGAAGATTAATGGCAAAACCTTAAACTAAAAGAAAAGCAATGGACATTGCTTGAAACAACTGAAATTGTAATCTCAGAAAAATAACTTGTTGAACATAAGGTTCAGTTGGATAGATGCTTTTCGCAGAGGTTCATAGATAACCCATAGCTCTATTGATTTTCCTCTACAAAATAAACAGTGGCATTATTGCACAACATCTTTGGTATTATCACAAGTCCTTTATAAATATTCATAAGGTGAACAAGGTAGGTAGAAGGATGGGTGCAGGATGACTTCTAGCTCCAGGTCCTCTTTGAGAATGACTTTGTGACTACAACCTTAGTGAGGATCATGATCAGGAACAACAGGGTGAGCACTGAGGAATACATGTTTCCTTTGTGTGGGAGATAGAAGGCTCGAGTCTGACTCAGTCTGGCGAGCACTAAAGACAATGCATTGGCCTGCCTGCAGTGGAAACACAAAGAGGGCATGGGGGCAGCTGAGTAATTCTGGGGTGATGGAACAAAGGCAGTGTGCTGCTAAAGGATTAATTGACACTCATCGACAGGAATGAATTCTAGGCCATGGTCTTGGGAAGTGTAGGACAGTTGGCCATGTGAGTTGTCTGGGGGTTCCAGGAGAGTCCAAATAATCTAAGCTGAATGGGGACAGAAGGAACAGCAGATGTCCAGGCCATAACATGCATAAAGGGAGAAAACTGCACAGACTGGTTCACACTTTCATTTCTTCGTGCCTGTCAAGTTGGTGCTGATGCATCATGGCCCTAACAGACAAGGGAGAACTGCTCCTGCAAGTTTCCGAGGCTGTAGTCTTTATGGCAGTACAAAGTTGCTGGTAGTTAAGACCTGCTGATCTCTCAGATGGTAGCCCAATGTCCGAACATTGATTGTTGCCACCAGGTCTCCACTGATTGTTTCTAGAGGCTGTTTAAAAAAAGCAAGAGTCCTGCTTTGGAAAATTTTAAAAGGATTAAAAGGAAGAATAAATGATAGGTTTGAAATATTATTACATTTGCTTATTTTATTGTTATTTGGGATTTTTGTTTTGGTTTTGTATGTTTTTTGTATAGGAAATACAGGATAGGTAAATCGATAGAGACAGGAAACGGATTAATGGTTGTGGGGGGGATATGGCAGGGGAGTTGCAGAGCTTGGGGGTGGGCTGGGAAGTTCACAATAATGAGTGCGAGGAAGAAGAAAATGCTCCAAAACAGATTGCAGTGCTGATTGAATGACTTTTAAAAATATTTTAAACTATTGAACTTTGTCATATGTGAACTATATATTAACAAGTGTCTTTTTTAGTTCTGCTTTATGACTTTCATATACCTATAGATGTAATTTCATACCTCATTTTACATGAGCAGTGAAACTAAATTGTGAGTAAGAATGTTAGTTAAATCTCCATTTTAATCTTTGGAGAATTTGATATAGAGTATAACAATTGAACTACTATCTGATATTGAAACACAGATAAAAAGAAATAAATACATAAAAATGAAGCACTGGTGCTTTCTGTTTTGGTCTGACCCTCAGAGTAGTTTAGAGGAAAATTCTAAGCCATCACTTCATTCTTGAGTTGTCTCCCATGTTGTAAACCTATTATTTATACTAAGTATATTTATATAACTACTATTGTGTAATATACTTACACAATTAAAAAAACTAGTATAAAAACAGAAAAAATATAGTTACACATGTAGTCTTATGAATGCACCTGGCCATATTTTAATTATTTCCATAAGATTTTCTGGAATTACTTAGGCATACTCATTATTTATTACTTTGAGTCTGATGATCTAAAGTAATCACTAAATAAAAATAACTGTTATATATAGAGATGCTGTTAACACTTATGTCATTAAAATATGAGCTGAAATGAATTTGAGACACCTAGAATATTAGTCAGTAAAGGCTATTGACTGAATCTGGTAACTAATATGTTTTAAAAGAAAAAAACTGAGGAGAGGATTAACATTTAGGCCTATTTTGAATATGAAGCCAGAAAAATAATTTTCAAGTATAAGCCATGCATAACTATTTTTCTTTCAAATGTATCCAAAAGCATCATGGACTCAAATGCAACGACCAAGAAAGCAAATTACATCATGATTGAAAATTACATTCTTTTGTACATCAGATATTATACAATGAAATTCTGGTTATCTTACATAAAGGTAACTTTTCCTTAACTAATCCACTAAGACACTATGGGAAAGATGAACAGCTTGCATAGTCATTTCCTCTTTCTTTCAGTCCCTCATCTACTTAGAAGAGCTTATGATGTGAAAATGGAAACCGCTGCTTACCACAGGTCTGTGCACATCCCAGAAGGCTCGCTCTTGGCTATCAAGGATCTTTCTTTCAATTTTGTCTCTTTTCTTGTCCACTCTGTCAACATTATAAAAATGAATAATAGGAAGTGTTAATTGTAGTGTTTCTCTGTGAGAGGGAACGGCCATAATTTCAAATAATCCTCCAAGAAATCACAAGAACTCACTTTGCTTGTGCTTCTGCCTGCATAAAAATGAATTCCCACTTCCGAGCAAATGCTCTCTGAAGTCTGGCCAAGCTCTCCTGAAACATATATCACAGGTTAGGATGTTATGGTGCTCGTCTTAACTGCATCCTTCCTTTAACTTATATACACCATGCATTGGTTGGAAAAATAAATAATTTATAAAATGCTATGAATGTAACAAATGTGTGTTCTACCATTAAACAGCAACCAGGCAAATCTTCTCTGTATCATTCCATTTTTTTAATTAGATCATTTTATTGGGGATTCTTAAAACTGTTAGCACAATCAGCACATACATCCATTGTGTCAAACTTTTGTACATTTGTTTCCTTTATTGTTCTCAAAACATTTGCTTTCTGCTTGAGTGCCTGCATCCGCTCCTCATTTTTCCCTTTCTCTCCCCTCCCCTTCCTTCATGAACCCTTGATAATTTATAAATTATTACTATTTTGTCATATCTTACAGCATCTGATGTCTCCCTTTACCTACTTCTCCACTGTTTGTCCCCCAGGGAGGAGGCTATATGCAGATGCCTGCAATCTGTTCTTCCTTTCTACGCCATGTTCCCTCCACCCTCCCGTTGTCAGCCTTCTCACCACTGGTCCTGAGGGGTCCCTCTGTTTTGGATTCCCTGTGTTTTCAGTTCCTATCTGTACCAGTGTATCTTCCGGTTGAGCTGGATGTGTAAGGCAGAACTGGGATCATGATAGTGGAGGGTAGGGCGGATTTAAGAACTAGAGGGATGTTGTATGTTTCATCGTTGCTATACTGCACCCTGATTGGCTCATCCCTGCCTCGAGAGCCTTCTGGGCTGGAAAGAGCAGTTGTTTACAGATGGGCTTTGGGTCCCCACTCTGTAGTCCCCAATTTTTTTTAAACACCGTTGAAGCAAATACTGTGTTCTAGGTTTGCATGATAAGTCATGCTCTCTGAATTCAGATGTTTCTCATACTAACACTCTTAGAGGATAAGAGGAAATCTGCTAAAAGTATAAACTTTTTCCCAATAATAGATCTAGAAGAGCAAAAATGAATATCAAATATATCCCTGCAAAATACTAAAAATACCAAAATAACAGAAAAACAAAAAAAGAATCCATGGATCTTTCTCTACCCACTACATAAGCAATGAATTCCTCCTAAGAATTAACCAGTATATGGAGTTTCCCACAATAAATTCAAACTCCGTCAACTCTAAAGAACCAAACCTGGTGCCCTCCAGTCAATTCTGACTTACATTGATCATATAAAACTGCCGCTCAGGTCTAGGTGGATTTATGTGGCAGAATTGGGGTCATGATAGTGGGTGGGAGGCAGCATGGAAACTAGAGGAAGCTTGCATATTTCATAGCTCCTACCCTGTATCTTAACTGGCTCATCTACTCCTTGTAAACCCTCTGCAAAAGGATGTCACCTCACCTATTGATGGGCTTTGGGTCCTCAATCTGTATTCCCCCTCATTAATAATGATATGATTTTAGCTCATTGTACAGTGAAGTTGGAAACATGGGAAACTTAGGATAGATGATCAAGACTCGTAATAGGAGTGGTAATACCAGAAAGGTGGAGGAATGGAGGAATAGAAAAGGAGAACCAACTTCAGGGATCTACACGTAGCCTCCTCTCTGGGACACGGATAGCAGAGTGTTGGGACACGTTGTACAGTGTACAGGATGAAAAAAATAACAATTTGTAAATTACTAAGGGTTGAAGGGGAAGGGGGGGGAGGAAGGGTAATATAGGGAACTGATACTGGGGGCCTGGAGGGAGGGAGGATGTTTTGAGAGTGATGGTGGCAATGGGTGTGTAAATGTGGCCTGCATACAATTGATGTTGGTATGAATTGTGATGGGAGTTTTTATGGGCTCCCCCCAAAAATGATTCATTAAAAAAAATGAGGGGGGGAGAGGGAGAAGGAGAGCTTTTTTTGTTCTTTAAAGAGGAGCTTGTACCAAGGGCTCAAGTGGAAAATGCTTGGAAATGTATGTGGCCCCATGTGTGTAAATGTGCTTGATACAAATGATGTAGTTAATGTTGTAGTAGCTGTAAGAGCCCCCGATAAATTTATTAAAAAAAACTGCCACTCAGGTTTTGCAAAGCTGTAAATCTTTTTTGAAGACTAAATTTTTCTCATGGTGAGGCTGGTGG
>PVJH01013381.1:0-60716 GCA_004026705.1 Nesogale talazaci | reverse complement strand
GGAGGAATTTTCCACGATGGAAGCCATCGTGGCTAGTTCTGCACAGGATGTGGAGCCTTACAAACAGCAGCAGCAATATAAACAGACAACAGTGTGTGGGTGAAGAAAGCGGTGCCATTCTCTTCGCAGGGTGAGGGCAGCATTCTGCGTTGTAAGGCTCGGTCTGAATCACTGCTTTCAGGAGAAGAGCAGTGCCGCCTCCCCCCCCACCCCTCCACTTTTAACTGTGCCCCCAAACAATGTCACTCTTGTTGGGGCACAAGCTTTCCTAAGTCACTGGGAAAACTCCCTTCTGACTCGCCCATTTGGCGAGAACATCTCTGGTCTGTTCTTCTGTTCTTATCTATTTCTAGGGACTTAGGATACATTGACTCGGCAATGAAATCCACCCCTGTCCCAAACATAAAAGACATCAAACTGTTTCTTTAGAAACACATATTCTCTACAGGATCTGCTGGGCAAAACTTCCAGGGTCACACGTGGGAGTCATCAGATCAGACTCCTAAGTAGCAGGTACATTCATAGCTGCTCAGGTGTGCGTGCCTATCTTGAACATACTTTCATTTGGAGACCGTGTCTCTTAGAAAACTTCACTGTCCTCCACCACCAGGGTAGAGCTACCAGCAGCTGCCTCTATTTACCAACGATGAGGCTTTAAAGAAAAATAAACTCTGAAGAAGTTAAAATAAGCCCTTCTTTCCCTCAACCATGCACCCAGGCAGAAACGTTTTCCTACCCCTGCCCACCCGGGTCCCCGAGAGGAAAAGTGCTTACGTGTTCTGATTTCTCCTGTTCTTTCTTATCCGCCTGCAAGACCTGACTGTTGTCCCTCGCCAGCTTCTGGACCAGCTCGATCCGCCCGAGGTCATCTCTCTCCTGCAGCTTGCACATCACCCCGGCCTTCAGCGTGGGAGAGAAAGCGAAGATATACTTCAACCCGCAGTCCCAGGACATGGCCCCCCAGCGAAGTGCCCCTCAGAGGAAGCTCATCTTGACCGGCGCTGGGGAGAGACTGGAAGAAACGTGTTCCCCCTCCACACCCAACGTGTGACGGTGCGAACGGAGGAATGTCACAGCCAGGGGACGTCAGGCTGCGACCGTGGAGCCGCGCTCCCCTTATGGAGGGCAGGGCCGAGCCAACGAAACCACTTGCTCCTGAGTGTGCGCCTGAGAGACCACGATTTGTTTGTTCCCGACAGCCTGTTTCCTGTTACACAAGCGAGGCCGCACAAGAGGTTAAAACTCATGGGAAAGTCAGCCAGGAACCACTCGGGCAAGAAGGGTGAAGCGATACAGTCCTAAAAATAACAGGACAGGATGGGACCTCCTCATTCTTTAGCGTCATGCTATCGGGCCCTACCTCAATACAGAGTTCACGAGATGACAAGGGGATTTTTCCCCCCCTCTCTCTTCACAAATGGAACAGTACTGTGGAGTAGGAATAAGATTCCCCCAATTTTGCATGAGCCTCTGGAAAAGCAACACTTCACCCATCAGGGTTTGGCACTGTCCCACAGAGCACAGAGGTTTTTCATTCCCAAAGCACCTCGGTAATGGCATGACTAGGGGGGAGGGGACTCTGGACCTGGGACCAGACTTGTGGATTAGATGGGTGTTGTGGATGTCGATGGTTGCCATCGAATCAGCTGTGACCCGCAGAGACTTTGAGCACAACAGATCCAAGCTCTGCCCGGTCCTGTGCCATTCTCCTATTGTTCCTGAGCTGGAGCCCACTGAGGCAGCCGCTGTGCCACGCCATCTCATTGGGAGCCGTCCCCTGCTTCCTGCCCTTCCACTTCACCAAGCAGGATGTTCTCTATCAGCCGGCCGTATTAGCTCGCTCGCACCTAACACATGGATCAGGACCTGCTTCTTCGCAAGCTCTTCTGAAAATGGCTCAGAGAGGCATTCCAGGGCATGATCTCATGCAGCAATCTCCAGTTGCACTTGGCAGGCACAGCCAGAACGATGGGACCTTTGTTCCCCCCCCCCCCCCCAAGAGCCCACAGACTTGGAAGGCAAGAGCGCAGCAGTGACCAAATATACAGAAGGGGCCGTGAGTGAGCCAAGGTCCCACGGCTGAAAGCTTGTGCCAAAGGGACCAGCGATGTGGGGTGGTCATCTGAGGCATGGGACCATCTCACAGAGCAAAGGCCGAATCCTTTGGGCCAAAGACAGACTTCTCCTCTGGGAGTTTCTTTCAAAACCAAGGAGGAAATAGACCTGGGGGAAAAACAAGTCCTTGAAGCAGCGTCTAGAGCCCAGGCTCCCAGGGGAAAGCAAGAGCAGTTTGTCCTTCGCCGGCAGGGCATGGATGTATGCCTCCTCCTCTGCGGCATCCGGGTCCCGCCCAACACTTCCTTTGTGGAGGCTCACGGTGGACCTGACGACAGGCTGTGTCCGTGACCGAGCCAACATTGCGGGGAAATTCCCTCTCCCAGGTAGACAAAACTCTGACACCATTTCACTCCACTCCCTCCGGACTCGGTGCTTGATAAAGCCATGGCAACAGAATCTATTCCTTCTTGAAGAGGACAACCTTTCAAGTATTTAAATACCAACATTACCCATACCCTCCCTTCAGCCTCCTCTAGGTATAGACCCTGAGTGCCCTTCGCAATGTTGTTCATTGACTCATTCGCTCAGTGGAATGTATTTGAACCATGACTCTGTGCCAAGGTCTATGCCAGCTCCTAAGGTTTGGACAATCAAAATTTTTAAAAGAAGAGAAAAAAGTAAGTCCTTCATGTTATGAGCTTACTTACATTCAAGACATACTATCTACATGTAGATCTCAATATCCATAGTGACATAGCAATAAGCCAACTAATGGCATATAGGAAACATCAGGTGATAATATAAGGACAAGAAGCAAAAGATGGGTAAGGGGACAGGAAAAGTCTCTAGGTGATAGCGATGGTTGGGGGCAATGGGCTAATCTAAAGTCGGACACTTTGTTGTTAGTTCCCTGGATCACCCCCATTTTCCCCTGCCATGCCCCTAGGCAATTACCCATCCAGTAGCTGAGCTTCTTATCTCAGATTCCATACACAGAAAACAAAATGAAACAAAGATAGGAAACAACCCCAAACCAACTAGACACACAAAAAGAAACATAACAATAAAAAAATGAAGACAATGTTATAAAAAATTAAACCATTTTGAAATGGGTCCAAAGGGAGATCTGATCATACCCTAACTACATCTGCTTGACAATGTTCTTTCAATAGCAAGGTTACTCACATCCCTTGACCATGGTCAGAAGGGATTCACTGGATCCAAGGGATTCAAGGGTTCCAGATGAATCCATGTGGGCAGTTTAACCCTACCAATGGATTTGGGGTTTCCATTGTCATACATAGTCTTCTGCAAACAGGGGGTTCACAATTGAAGCTCTGAAACCATCCTTTCCTTCAGATTTAGATATTATAATATACAATCCTTGGCTTATACAGGCTAATGTGTTTCTTCCATGTGGACTTGGTTGACACCTCACTCGGATGGTTGCTTGCTTGAAGAAAGGTCTTAAAGACAAGACCCCAGGTTATATTTGCTTTGATGTCTGGGCACCATCTGGTTTCTTCACCACCCTTTGCTCTACCCTTTGCTTATCTTCAGTGACCACTTCACGAGGGCTAACAGGGGATGAGTGTATTTGACATAGGCATAGAAAAGCGAAGCTGGTGGCATGGCTAGAGTGGACCTGGCCAGGAGTGGTTATGATGAAGTGCTGTTCAGTCGATGCTCCTTCACAGGGACCCCATGTAACAGAATAGACACGTCTCGTGGTGTTTTCCAGGTCTTATTCCTGCAGGCTTACTGAGTGGGTTCAAACTCTCAGACTTGCAGTTAGCAGTCCAGTGCTTATTCGTTGTGTCTTGCCAGGTCTCCCACAGCAGAGAAACTGGAAAGAGATGTGATATGGGCCCAATCACTAAGTCTACTCAAATGCTGTGAAAAGACATTGGATGATCTTTATTTAAGTCAACGAAGTGGGAATCCTTTGGAAAGTTTAGAAAAAAGATTTGTACGAATGTGTCTTATATTTAGTAAGGTCCTTCTGGCTTCAGGCCTGAGACAATACTGTTGGGGCTTGGGAAAAAGACAGTAGTTGGAACTACAAAGCTCTCCAGATGGGCACTGGTAGTCGCTTGGATGGGGTACTGGTAGAGAGGTGAGAGTTGGTGAGAATCTGGAGCTATTTCAAAGGTAGCACAGACAGATTTTATTATTTGGGTGTGCAGAATATTTGGCGTAAGCAACGGGAAGGATGAAGCTGTCATTTACTGAGACTCAGGGAGTAAGCTTGAAAGAATGACACATATTAGACAACTGTATGAAAGTGTGAGATTGGCAGTTTGTAGGTTCATCAGAGAAATCCATGCTGGACTTCAGAATTGGGGAGTCATTACCGTGTAGCTGGTATTTAACACCAGGCATCCAAAGCGAGGTGTCTAATGAAGTGATATAGTTAGGGAGGAGATGAAATGCAGGAGGCTTACCTCATGGTTGGACGTTGGGAAGAAGAAGAGAAATCAGAGCAGGAGACAAGAAGGAGTCAAGGAGAGCTCTCTGTGCAGCAGTGACGGAGTGTTTCAAGACAGAGGAAATGAAAAACTACCAACTGCTGCTGAAAGGACAAATAGAAGAGGAGCAAAAGAAGTGGTGTTGAATTTGACACACGCAATCGGCGAGCTTGAAAAGAACATTGTCATTGGAACAATAGGGACAAAGGGCCTGCTTGCCAGACTGGGAGGCAGTTCTCTTGAGAAGATGTCCTACAGGAAATGGATACCAGTTTAAAAGTGATGTCGAATGGGGTTCTGCTTATTTGGCTATTCTGGCATTCTGGTATCTATGTTAGAAATCACCCAGGAGAAAGGGAAATTTGATGATGCAGGAGGGAGAGGAGGTATTTTCAGAAGTTACGTCCTTGAGAAGGAAAACGAAGGACACGATCTGGCCCAGGAGAGTATCATCAACAATGCACACTTCACCACCGCTAACCTAGGGAAAACTGGAGGGCTCAGATGCAGGCAGGCTGACCTATCTGGCAGTGAAAATGCTTTACAGAAGGCATCTATTTCCCAGAACAACAAAAAGTGGAGTCATTCAGCAGGAGTCAGGGCTTTGGGGAGATGATGCTGCAGCTCTGAAAACAAACAGCAGGTTGGAAGTCAGTCACCCTCGTTGCATGGGCTGACGACCTTTTTTCTGTAAAGCACCATGCAGTAAATATTTTATAGGCTGATGTCCCTGTAGTCCCCGCAACAACTATTCAGCTGTGCAATTGTAGTGCAAAAGTAACCAGAGACAAAGCATAAATGAAAGAGCATGGCTATATTCCAATAACATTTTATGCACAAAAATTGGAGGTGGGCCAGGTTTACGTGTGAGCCATGGTTTGTCCACTGTTGGCCGACAAGAATTGGAGATTGGACTGAGGAACAAGACTAAGATTATCAGGCATTAACAGGGCCCACTTGATTTTATTTTTAGACTCTTTTTATAATCTTAGCAACCTCATGAGGGTATTTTCTGTTTGTTAGGATTTTAATGGAGTCCACAATGCTCAGTACATGGACTGATCATAAGAACTTTGTGATTGTAATCATTACTAAAGGGGCTAAAGTGGGGGCTGAGCCCCGGTGGCATAAGTGGTTGAGTGCGGGACTGTGGCCCGCGGGCTTCACGGTTCAAATCCAGCGGCGGCTCTCAGGAGCAGCGCTGGGTAGCGCCCACAACCACCAGAGGCAGTAATGCCCCCCACCCCCCAAAAAAGGGGGTCTAAAGTGTTACTTTGAGGCCTGAGGGCCGGAGTCAGAGTATTTTCAATCTCCTCATGTACATATGAAAAGTGGATATTGAATAAGGAGGACCAGAGAAGAATAGGAAGGCCCAAAGAAGAACTGATGTACTTGAATTACAGTGCTTGCAAAGCAAATTGAGAATACCAGGAACTGCCAAAAGAAACCCCCCCCCCCCACCACCACCACCAATTTGTCTTGAAAGCACTACAAGCAGAATGCTTTTTAGAGGCCAGGGTGGGGAGACTTCTCATGTACTTTGAACATATTTTCAGGAGATCAGTCCTTTGAGAAAGACATCTGATGAGAGCATCCGAGAACTACCTTGGCAAGAGGTTGAGCCACATTATAGAAAGCAACACAAGAGGCTGAGCCCCAGGGCGTAGTGGCTGTGTGCGGGACTGGGGCCCACTGGGACGGACGTTCAATTCCAGCAGTGGAATTGGGCCTCCTACTCCCACCACCGAGAGCAGTGATGCCCCCAAAAACAAACAAACAAACAAACAAACAAACAAAAAACCAAAAAGAAAGCAACACAAGAAACTCCATTTTTTCAGAAGAAACATAAAGTGACACTTAGGCCTATTCCAGAAGCCAGAATCAACAGATGGTCAGGAGAACCACCCCAAAAGTGTGGAGAACTCTGATAAGTCTTGGCAGGGAAAAAAAAAAGACTTGGCAGGATACGGCTGAGCCCTGGTGGCGTAGTGGTTGTGTGCAGGACTGCGACTCACAGGGTTGATGGTTCAAATCCAGCAGCGGCTCTCTAGGAGCAAGGCAGGGCTTCCTACTCCCACCAGGGCAGTGATGCCACACACACACACACACACACACACACACACACACACACACAGACTTGACAGGATGCCGCAGAAATTCCTAATGATGTCAAAGAACCAGCTGAAATAATTACTTAAACCCAGGTAGAGACGCTGACTTTTTTAGAGAGCTAGGAATCAAGGAGACACCAAGTCCTGCTCTCTCCAGCTCTATCTGGGGTGAGGACCCCTCTGAAGGCAATGCTTCTTGAGACTACGATGCTAAAATAATATGCATGAAGAGTATTGCTACCATGCCCTTAGGATTATTTTTGTTTTTATCCTTTGCTACTTAGTGTTAAGATTGTTTGACATATGTTTACAGGGAATAAACAGAGCATTCGAAAATGTCTAAGAGTGTTAAGTAATTCTTGATAGTGCTGAAAGTAGGTTATGTTAAACAACCGACAACCTCGGACAAGAGATTGATCCACTGGTTGTGACAATGGGTTCAAATATAAGAACAAGTGAGAGGGGCGCAGAACGGGGCAGTTTGTTTTCTTGTACACAGGTTGCTTTGCATGGAAAATGACACGGTGGGACCTAAAATCCGTCATCACCAAGCTAACAGGGCATCGGTGGAATTAAGTATCTTCCCTTAAAGTAGGGAGTCAAGGAAACGAATAGGAAACTCTCAAGTCACAAATGGCTAACATCCTTCAAATGCTTTGAAACTTACATGAATTTATCTATAAAATTCCTTCAGGTGGTTCATCTTTTTTTTCTGACCTTGTATAACACACGAATAATTTTTAAATCAGAAAAAGATAAAAAGGTAAATTTTTGCCAGAATGAAAAAAGGGCAGAGGAGACTGAGATTTTTTAAAATAATCTTATCTTCTGCTGAGGAATATATAAAATGTCCTATGTTTTAGAAAATAAAATAAAAAAACACAAGAGGCTTAAACTAATGTTAAGATGCGAGCTTTAAAAATGGGTCTGATTGGGGCTGAGCCCCGGTGGCGTAGTGGTTGTGCGTGGGACTGCGGCCCACTGGGATGGAGGTTCAGTTCCAGCAGTGGGGCTGGGCCTCCTACTCCCACCACCGGAGAGCAGTGATGCCAAAAAAGGAAAAAAAAAAAAAAAGGGACTGATTAAAAAAAACCCACCTGAATGTAAATATTAAAGTTTCTGAAGAGCTATGTCAAGCAATGCAATCAGCTGGCTCTTCTCCCTTGTCCCCTCACTTGGCATAGCTGGCTGCTATGTCTGACTCCAAAGAACCCTGGGGGGTAGGCTTCCGACACTGTCATCTTTCGAGGAGTAGCGCAGAGTGCCTTAACGCCCATGAGACAGTGAAGCAATAAAACCAAATCCAACGCCATTGAGTCAAGTGGAATCACAGAGATCCCATTGGACCGAGTAGACCTGCCCCTTTGGGTTTCCAAGACTGGACAGCCTCGTCTGTCTCTGGAGTGGCTAGTCAGTTCAGACTGCCCACCTTGTGGTCAGCAGCCCGACTTGTAACCTCTGGCAGCCCCAGGGCTCTCTGAGTGAAGGACTACAGGGAGTGAATGACAGAAATGAAAGGACAAGAATCTCAAGTTCCCTACAGCCTTGCCTGGTTAGCGATGTGCACACACTCCTATGGAGAGCAGTGATGGTCCCCAGCCCACCAGGTGCCAGTTACATCCCTTGCAGCTCATGGCCATTTGAGCGGGCCCATTACAACTGTCCTCAGTGGCTTGTTTCCTTCTCGGGAGGCACCTCTGGGGGTCCCGATCCTCCAACCTTTGGGCTAGGAGCTAAGCTAAGAAGAACTACCAGACAGACTTCTCTTCCTTTCGGGGCCCACCAGCATCAGGACCTCCTCTATGGCTGCTCATTCAGTCGTGGGACTGAGTAGTCTGAGTGTCCCTCGGCTGCCCAGCGTGGTCTCCCAGGAAGCAGAGGGCGTGTGTGGGCGCTGGGGAGACTAGCAGGAAGCTAACTAAAGGGACATGGCAGGCAAGCCTGTTACATCTGCTTAGTCTGAGTCCAACTGGGCTGAAATTCCATAGATGCAGATTTGAAGTCAGTCTTTCCTTCTGGCTGTGGGTCACATATATATATTTTTTAACAACGGCGAATAGTGCGCTGTGGATCAGGCATTTGGGCTGCTAACCATAAGATAGGCAGAGTTCAAACCCAGCAGGTGCTACCCGGGAGAAAGATGGACTACTCCCATAGAGAGTCACAGTCATGAAAATCCCTATAGAAGGTCTCCGTCAGGTGGAAATGACTGGAGGGCAGTGGCATATTTTTTTTGTGGCTGGGGAATAAGGGCAGAGTTGAGAGGAAGACTTTTAGGAAGACTTGCTTGGTGACTCTGTTGGTTTTGTGTGAACTTGAGTTTCTAAAGAACTCTAAACAGCCTTCATGCCATATGATTAGCATCCTAAATATAGACTGTCCTTCCGTGAGGAAACATATTTTTATTAGAACCAGACATTTGGGTTCATTGAACAAACCCCACTTAAGTCTTTTAAAAATGGGTTTCAGATGAAGTTAACGCTTTCCTATTTACTTCATCCCTTAAAATAATTTTTTAATCAATCAATCATACAAGACTTATCAGAATCCATACATACACACATATATTGTGCCAGGCACCTTTGCAATGCTGCTGCCGCCATCATTCTCAAAACATTTGCTTTCTACTTGAGCCCTTGACATCAGCTCTTCATCTTTTCCCCAAAATAATTTTTGTAAGTTTATTGTTCTCTCGATATTCTGCTCTCCACATAATTTCATATGCCAGCTATCTACCACACAGGGCTTTCAAAGATAAGTAAGAGGGCTCCTTCCTTCTCTGAAGAACTTGAAGCCCAGAGAAATGACTACATGTCCGAGATGGCTTACAAGGGCAACCCTGTTTGGAAGGACCATGCTAAACCAAATGTTCTCAGGGGATCTCTTTCACAGCTCCATAATTTAGTGACTTAATTCAGGAAGCCCATGAATTTATTAATATATTTTGGGAGCCTTGTTTTGACAGCAGATGTAAGATAAATAACAGCCCTTGATCTAGACTTTCATATTCCTGGTCTGTTTAATTTATCTATGTGAGATTAATTGCAAACAGTTTACCTAACACTTCTAGGCCAAGAAAAATAAAAGATTAATGCACAACTGTCAGAAGAGTTATTTAAGAGCCTTATTTCAAGGTCTGCTTCTTTTTCTTAAAAGGCAAAAAAAATAATAATAAAATAATATTTCCATCATGCATTATTAAAGCTATTCATATGATTTTCAGTTTTGGAGAAGAAAAATGTTATGAATACATATAATAAAAAACCTGTTTCCTTTATAAATGGAGTCATAAAGATGGTGGGCTCATTCTTTTGGTGGTAAAATGAAGCCTGGACAGCACTCCCTCAGGAAAGGCTACAGAGATGATAAATGAACGACCTTTATGTGACACAAGGTGAAACAGAGGACTTCGCCGCATGAAGAGTGAGCGTCTGCATCACTCTACCACACCTTCTAAACACCAAGGCAAGACACCAGGCAACAATTGCTCAGAAAGACTAAGGTGAAGGCAGCTGCCCTGTGGGAAGCACTTTTGCAATCTCAGAGTGCCAGACAAATGCAGGGTACTGGGGCAGCTTCCCATTGGCGATTACATCATGGATTTAATTTAGTCACTTTGCATGCCAGTTCATAAAGTTGCAATCATCACTTTCCCATTTTCAAAAGAAAACTCTCAACGACAGAATAAATATATTCAGATCACATGGCTCAATTATATGTGATCTATTTCCCAAATAGACGAGATGTGGGGAATGGACAAGGGCTCACCACACCTGTTCAGATTGCTACTGACAGTCACGTAAGGGCAGCAAACATTTGTTTTTCTCACATTTCTTCAGAGAGAAAAGAGAACATCTCTCTGATTCGAATACAGAACATGGGTAACTGGAGAAAGACCCAAAAACCTACACAACATGAAGTGCACAGGCTGGGACATCTAATGCGAAGGGCACGTTTGCTAGTCCCCAGCAGCAGAACAGGCGCTGCTGAGTTCCTTCTGATTTAGCGTGGCCCCATGTGGGTCACAGGGGCCCAGGGCTCCCTAGCTGGGCTGGTTTCCTGCTGGTCTTTCAGAAGCAGGTCTCAGCATGCGTCCTTGCTATGAAGAGGAAGGGCCAGCATGCCAGGCGCTGACGAGAGCCGCATGGGTCCTGTGACCACACAGATACCGTGATGCACTGCAGACACTGTGGGGTTCAGAGACACCATGGTATTTGCCCCAAGAGAGCCATTCTGAAGACGAGGTTAGCTTTCCCCCACTCTGCTGCCCAGCATGAAGACAAGGCATTGCACAGGCAGAAAGAAGGAAGATTATTCTGGAAACTAGGACACCTGTGTGGAGCACCACTGTCCAGTCTCTCTGGGGTCAGGGACCATCCTGACTCTTTAGGTACCCCAAGTTTCCAATAGCCTGGGGTCTGTCCCTCACAGTCACTTAACTCACCCCATCATGAGAAGGAATGAGAACTTGATTTCTGGGTAGCATGCTTAAAATATACTCAAGCGGAAAGATGGCAAAAATGCAATATTTATTCTCTTTATATATATTATTTAGTTTACAAATATTGAGGTATTTGTCATAGTGCCTGGCATACGCAATCGATTAAATGTAGACACAGCAGGCATCAAATTTTATGTAAAATTACACATAATTTGTGTACACACACAAACATGATGCCTGCACACGCACGCCTTTATAATTCTGCATTTTTCAAAGTAGTCTCAAGTTGACCTCACAATGACTTAAACTAGTAATAAATCTATCTGGACGCATTGGTATCCAAGGGCCTGCAAAATCAAACCATTCAAACCCAGCCAGACTCAGTGTTCTCAAATGGATTCTGAGTCACAGCGACCCGATAGGACAGGGACACACTAACTGCCCCTGTGGGTTTCTGAGACTGTAATCTTTTATCGGAGTCGAAAGCCTCCTCTTTGTCCTGTGGAGCAGTGGGCAGTTTCAAACCGCTGACCTTGCAGTGAGCAGCTCCACTCCAAACTCACGGTGCTCCCCGTGCTCCTGTTTCAAATAGCATCCGAGCAAACTTCCTGACCCAACAGCAGATAACTGTGACTGTTGCCTGAACTTAACACATGAGTTCAGCTCAGAGAGCCTCTTCTCCTGGGCGAATTACCCATTGAAATTTGTTTCTGTTCCTCCACAAGTCTGTAGTTACACGGCTGAATCAAAGTTGCTGAGTAAAGTCACCGAGAGGTCTGTGTGTTCTTCAGAGAAATGAAACTGCACCAAGACAGAGTTTCCTCCACAGACCCAAATCAAAGAGAGGTAAATTTAGAGCTAGTTGGCCTACTAACGATGCCATTGGTTAAGACCCCACAGAGACCGTAGCGAACGAATTGCTCGGAGGAAAGATGGCCAAGGGTTGCTTGAACAACCCCAAGGGTAATTTCAAGATGAAATCCAACGTACCCTGTCAACATGGGCTGTATATCTTTGCAATCTTGCTGAGAGAAATCATTCTTCATAGGAATTTAATTAAAAAGCCTTACAATCTGTGAAATCTTGACACGGGCCTTTCTGGCTAGAATCCACAATTAGGATTTTAAAGGTGAACATCATTAAAAAATCAGTAAAAGCTCTAATTTTTTAAACAGATTTTTGTTTATTTATTTGTTTTGTTTTGTTTGGGGGAGGGGGGTGCATCACTGCCCTGGCAGGAGTGGGAGGCCCAGCTTTGCTCCTGGAGAGCTGCTGCTGGATTTGAACTGCCAAGCCAGGGGGCCACCGTCCCGCATTCAACCACTACACCACCGGGGCTCAGCCCCTAAAAACTCTAATTTTATATGGAGTCACGAGCTGATGATACTAGATGGCCCAATGTTCTTATGCTGCCGCACTACCTGGAGGTGAGTTGCTGTCCATGCCATAATTCAGAGGAGGGTGGCACGGGGTCTTTGGCACGTGGACATCACAGTAATTTGTCCAGGAATCCCCAGCAGGCAGGGGTGTCAGCAGGCTGGTTCTCCCCTGTCATCTCCAGGGGACGGTCTGCCTTCAGGGAACCCTTGACGTCTGGTCTTTCATTGGATTTCTCTGCATTCTCTGGGAAGGTGGGCCAGAGACGGAAGTCTGCCTAGAAATCCTTCCACTGAGAATAAAGTGACCAACAGGATCCACAAATTCTGGACTGTCCCCATCACCTGGTGCTGCCATATCACAGGGGGTGGTGGTTACTTTCCCCAAGACGTCAATTTTTTCACAGCTGAAGAGGTCAGATGTCCAAGTTCAGGGCCCCACTCGGCTTGAGGGGAAGACTTCTTTCTGTTGGCTCTGGGGAAGGTCCCTGTCTCTCTTTCAAGTCTGTCCTTGGTGATGGCGGTGCTTGGGTCTTCAGGGGCACGGCACGAAGCGCTCCCCAGCTCTGCTCGCTTAACTGGTCACATTCAATCTCACAAGAGTCAGACTCAGACATCCTCAAACTGTGGCCCATGGGCCACATGCGGCCTGCCAAGGACATTTATCTGGCCTGCCAGTGTTTTTGCTGCCGCCGCTGTTCTATTTAGCATCCCAGGAACGCAGTGAATTTGTTCATAGGGTTTTTTGGTTTTTTTTAAAGTATAGTCTGGCCCTCCAACGGTCTGAGACAGTGAACTGGCCCTCTGTTTAAAAAGTCTGAGGACTCCTGTGACTATTCCCGCCTCAGGGACTACTGCTGCCACCACCAAAGCACATGTTCCCAAGTCACAGGGATCATAGTCACAGGGATAGGAGTGAGGATTTACAGCAGACATATATACACACATTCCTCGCCATGGGAGTCGTGTGAAGGTTTACATAGCCATGCATGCACGTTTTGTTTGTTTGGAAGACACAATTTAATTCATAACAGGGAACTGTTATGAATTTTTTTTTAAAAAAACACTTTATTCCCAGTAACATAACTGCATTGGCAGAATACAAAACATAAAAACCTCTATCAGTCGAATGCACTATGCCAACATTCTCAACACCTCAGCAGGGCACGAAGGGTGTTCCCGGGCTGAGCCTTACCTGAGACTCTGCGACACCTTCCGCTTCCGTCCCAGCTAGGTGCTCGTCTCCATGTTCCTCATCTTGTTCCAGGGCTGGAAGAGGGAAGGAAAGCAAGAGCATCAAACAAATGGGCCCCGTCAGAAAGACATTTCAGATCATTTTTCTTTCAGATAGCAATTTGGCAGAAAAAAAAATAATTTAGGTAGACCCAGCAAAAATGTACATATCAGCACTAGTTTTTGTTTAGCCAGATGAAAAATTAAATACTACCACAGGGCTTTTTTATGCACTTTGTTTCATTTATTAGCTTAATGGCTGTGAAGAAACTTCATCTCAATGCGCTTCTTCACCTAAGCCCATCCAGACATCTTCTACTCAGGCCTGAGCTTTGTCCAAGTGGGAGTTGGGGTATATAAATGGCTGCCGCCAATGTCACATGAGAAATCTCTCTCCCCCCACCCCCATCCCGTACAGCTCATAGCCGCTACTTGCGGCCGAGCAGAACTGCTTCACGGGAGTTTCTTAGCTATCACCTTGTATTTACTGATTCTTTTAGCCATCACTTCCATGGAAGCTGACTTGCAGGTCTCTCCTGGTGGGCTCTAACCACCAAACTTTCTGGTAAGCACCGTTGGGCCATGAAGGCTCTGTACATGCGCATGTGCCTATATGGAGTCTACACACACATAGAGAAAGGGGCCTCAAACAGCTTCTGGAAAACTAAGTGCAAAGATAATGGAATTCTCTGTGGTCTCTCTGAAGCCCGCTCCTAGGAGGATTGCGTTTGCTGACAGACGAAAGCCACAGGATAAAAGATGCACAACGGTGTCTATTTGGGTGGCTGGGTGCTCTGCCTCCACAAAATTCCCAGCAGTGGACTCCTGATGACGCCTCCCTATCCCACGCCTTATCCCCCCTTTCTGCACTGGTCGTCACCCACACTCCCCCGATTCCAGCCTCTCCCTAGTCCAATGCAATCGATCTGGACACAACCACTAAGAAGCGGAGTGGCAGAGGAAAAGAATGAAAGACAGATAGAGAAAGAGGGGCTCACAGAACATGGAAGCAGCCTGTGCCGTGCTTTGACTTTCTCCGGCTTGTTGTGGCAGCCCCTTTGGGTCCGGCATGAGGATGTAATCACCCTCCTCCTGGTACATCGTGTTCTTGTATTTTAGTAGATGTGGATCCCGCACCTACTATGCACCGGCCCTGGGATGATTCCTAGGGGCAAGCTGGACAAGGTCCCCGAGGTCGTGAAGGCCCCTCCCACAGCTGGGCGACAGCCAATCAAAAGCCAGTATTGGCCCAACTCAGCACAGCCACACCATCAACCAAAAGAGAATGGTTAGCGCTCACATGAAAAGCCCAAGGAACCATGGTGAAATGAGAGTAGGAAACTAACGGCAAAAAGGGCATTATACAGGAGGCCAGGGGAAGGCCTTTGCTGGTGTGATACCTGGCTGAGACCTGAAAGTCGAGAGGGGCACCCTCAGGGCAGGAGAGAGCACTAGAAGCCTGGAGCGTGTACAGAGCACCGAAATCCCAGATTTTCACCAGAAAGTGCAAGGACCAATAAAAGATTTGAAGTGGGCTGAGCCCTGGGGGTGTAGCGGTTGTGTGGGAACTGCGGCCCACTGGGTTGGAGGTCCAAATCCAGCAGCAAGGCTGGGCCTCCCACCCCCACCGCCAGAGGGCAGTGATGCCCCAGAAAGCGAAAAAAAAAAAAAAAGATTTTAAGCGGGGGAAGTGTGTGATCTATTCCTTTTCAAAATTTTGGCTTCTTTGTGGAGACTGGGCAAGAGGAAAGCAGGAAGTTCGCCTGGTGGCTACTGCTGCCTACCCATCTTTCCCTCGGTGAAACCGCAAGGAGAACGGGCAAAGAGAAGACGGGGCAGGGGCGAGCTGAGCTATCTTGGTGGATAACATGAATACCATGAACTGATAATTGGGGGTGGGTGGGGAGGCGATCAAGGAGAAGTCGCAGCTGTTCCATGTATCTACCTTGCAATTTATTCTCTTTGTCCTCGTGGGTAAAAACAGGTCAAAAACACAATCTCCTACCTGGCAAATGAGCTCACCTGCTACCCTGGGGATTCAGGTGGCATTATTTTATGTGCTTCTAAGCATTGAACTCTATGTTGCATATATATTTAAAACGTTGCTTCAGGTATCTTTTGCTTTTGAATATATCAATGTCAGCGGTGGGGCCCTTACAGGAAGGCCTCCTCCATACACGAGTGCTGTGTCTACAGTACAAGCCCTGTGACTGATTGATGAGAACAGTTCCTTCATAAGCTACCACAGTGGCACTGCCAGATTAGAGCTACTTACACTGCACAAGGTATGCCTTCTTAAAATGGTGAGGACAAAAGAGGGGAGGGAAACTAAGAAAAAAAAAAAAACCAAAACCAAGGAGAATTCCCACCTGGTGAGCCTGCAAAAAGCTCCATATGTGCTTGTTCAAAGGGGCTCCCTGTTGTCAGTTTAGAAGGAAATAAAGTTAGGAATAATGAAAAAAAATGTGTTTTTCTTTTTCCTGAAAAAAAAAAAATAGAGGCAAAGATACAATAAATACGTGTGTGTAACATCCTGAAAATCAAAGAAAGATGCCTTGAATAGAAGCAATGAACTTCACTGAATGAAATGAAGTAACATAGGAAGTCTTTCCTTATCTTATAATAAGGAGTTATCTTCTTGGAGGGCCATCTGATAATAATGTGAAAAAACCTCATCTAAATGGACCTTGGGCCTCAACTCAAGTACTTCCTTAACGCAAGAAGACTTTGCTCTAACAATCCAGCATTCTGTGATGCTCACCTTCCCAACACGGTCACTGAAGACAAAATGAGTGCATAAGCAAATGTGGTGACGAAAGCTGATGGTGCCCGGCCATCAGAAGATACAGTGTCAGAGTTCTTAAAGGTTCGAGGATAAACAAGTGGCCATCTAGCTCAGAAGTAACAAAGCCCAGTGGGAAGAAGCACAACAGCCTGTGTGGTCACCAGGTGTTGATGGGATCAGGAATCAGGCATCTAAGACCCAGCATAAAACCATACCCACGGTGAAGCGGAAACATGGAATGGAGACCCGATGTCCATCTGTAGACTATTGGACATCTCTTCACAGAGGGGCCACATGGAAGAGAGGGCCAGTCAGGGTGCAGCATAGCACGATGAAACCCACAACTTTCCTCTAGCTCTTTGCTGCTTTCTTCTCCCCAAAATCATGACTTCAATTCTATCTTACAAATTGGATTCGACCAGAGCATACACACTGTTTAGATAAGATCCTGAAACACAGGAAATGTAGGATAAACCCCTCAGGGCCCACAAGGAGAATGGAGATATCAGGAGGGTTAGGGGAGGGGAGGAGGAGAAAAGGCAATCGATCACAAGGATCAACCTAGAACCCCCTCCCGGAGGGACAAATAATGGAAAAGTGGGTGAAGGGAAATGGAGGACAATAGAAGATATGGAAAAAAATAATCTATAACTTATCAAGGGTAAATCAGGAAGGGCAGACAGGGGAGGGAGGGGGAAGAAATGGGGAACAGATATCAGGGGCTCAAGTAAGAAGAGAATGCTTTGAAAATGATGATTGGGGCATATGTGCAAATGTGTTTGACACATTGGAGGAGTGTACGGATTGTGATAAAAGATGTAAGAGCTACCAATACAAGTATTTGAAAAACAAACAAACAAAAAACCTCATCTAAAATAACAACCTCATTTTAAATACCAGCAGGGTCACCCAGGTGGACGGGTTTCACCAGAGCTTCCAGGCTAGGAATGACCACGGAGAAGGAACAGCCATCTTTGAGAGCCTCTCCAAGCTCAGGCACACCTTAACCTTAGCCCCATGATGACAAAGGCAAGAGGACCCCCTCTTCCAACATATAAATAATGCTATTTTCTTTTTGAAAAAAACCTGGAAAATTATGATTCCAAGAATGCATTTTAGCCAGTGGTTCCCATCCAGCACTTGGAAACAGAAACTTCTTTATCCTGGACCTCCACAGATGCATGACTCTTGTAAAACCATAGGCCTAGAAAACAAAGGGAGGGTTCTCTAACAGAGGAAGCTCTGCTGGCCCTTTGCGCCTGTGGTGAATGTTGAGGAATACATGTAGGGGCAGTGTCTAACGTCACATCTCCAGCCACCTTGTGTGGAGTCATTATTAAGGCTCTGGCGTGTCATGCTTCTTTTATCTGATCAGACTAAGGGTTGTAGGGCAGATTTCCTATGCAAATATTGATTCTGGGGCAGTTCCCTTCAGGGGAACATGTACACAGGAATGATCACTTCTGGGAGCAAGGGAGGCTGGGAACTACTCTCTGCCAACACAAACCATCCCCTTATCTATCAACACACACACTCTATGGGCAAGAAAAGGTCCTTGTTGGAAAAAATTTAAAAAATAACTTAGCATAACAAACGTCAGACATATATGGGATCTAAGGCATATTTTTTGAATAGTTCACAAGAGAACCCGCAAGAGGCCTAAGAAAACAAATCAACTAACGAATATGAATTCACACCAGAGTTCTTAGCCCAAAGGAATCAATTTGTAAGTCAGCCAATGGGATTCAAGGCTGACTTTGATATCACTTTCTTGTTGCTGTGGAGATGTTTATCCCCCCTCCACCAACGGACCTGGCACGTCTCCTCACAATATGAGGGGCCTTCAAGAAGATGGTGGGAAAGGAGAAATTAAAAGTCAATGACATTTTCCCATGAGCATTTTGAATCCTTCTGGCATTATTTAGGCACAAAGGGTTTGAGGCTTCTTTACCGCCTGCCCGTAGTTTCGTAACAGAATCAGCTGCACCCACTGAACAGGAAGCACACCATGCTCACGGGGCCCGAGGGGACAACAGCGTGAGGCTTTCTTTAAGACCCCGACCAATTTTGGAGGGCATCACACTTGGTAAAGTGGGGTCAACAAATAGGAGGAAGGCCCTCAGTTGGACAGATGGACACAGAAGCTGCAAAGGCAGGCGTGGGCACAGGCACTGGTGTGAGGGTGATATGAGACTGGGCAGACTTTGGTTTTGCTGTACAGAGATCACTGTGAGTGACCCACTTGACAGTACCTACCAGCAACCACCATGACAACAACCATGATTCATCAATCAACCAAAGTTTTACAACCGACAGACATTTAGCAGTCCAAGTCTGAGTATCATCTGCATGTCAAAATTTCACATGCAGAGTGTGTTAGTCCGAGTAGACTAGAGAAACAAATCCATAGACACTCATATGTATAGAAGGGAGAGTTTTCTATACAAGAGCGATTGAACATTGAGAAAAACATCCCAACCCAGGCCAGTCCAAGGTCCATTAGCCCATATGTCCGACACCTATTTATAAGTCCTCTTCAGACTAATGAGATACATACAATGATGCCAAATGCAGGATGATCACAAGCCAGTGGGTAGGTCTTTGAATCCAGTGGTGTTGTCAGCATCTCGGAGCTGGCAGGAGTCTCCACGTGGCTTCTCTAGGCCCAGATTTCTTGCTGCATCAGGGTAGGTCTATGAGACTTCTCAGGGATGTTTCACAGGAAGCCAGCCTTGTCAGTCAAATCTCTCAGGCAGTGAGTGTTATCACTAGGCAGTTTCCAAATGAGAGAGCCAAGAGAGATCATGTCTCCTGCCTCGATGAAGGAAGTACTACATTTCCCAGAATTCTCAGGAGAAGGCCATGATCATACAGAGGTCTCATTGGCTATCTCCAGATTGCCAGGCTAGACTCCACCCCTGCACTCTTAATCCTCAAATTGACACCAGATTAGTGGACTGCTATATAGAATATTGTTATAGGAAAAGGAAAGGCTTGCAGAAAGGGTCTCCTGATGTTCACAGAACTTGAAGAATAGGACAAAAATGCTCCTGAAAACGACCCACCAAGGCAGAGAAACTTGCTGTGATGAAGCCAGCACCTGCCTCCTAACCACTTCCTGCACAGTGGGACAGATGGTGGCCGTGGTCTGTGCCATCCCCATCAGGCCATGGACTTAAAGGACTGTTATGTCCTTTAAGATTTTCTTGGGTAGATTTCTGGGAGTTGGCTGCCAGGCCTTTCTAGCTCATCTTAAGCTGCAAGTTCAGCATTCTGGCAGTGCACAAGCCTCCACTGACAGCGGTGTGAAGGTTATACTGAATTGTATGGGTTGGATCTAAACTCTAGCCTCCCACTGAATGGCTGGTAACCCCTCTACCTTGTCAGAGTTCCCACCTATGAAAGGCATGTGTATCCGGAGCAGTCCATCTCTGCCTGTGGGACCAATCGAGGCCACAAATTGATTTGGATAGTGACTAGGATTCAGTTTCTTTCTGAAAGGTAGCTAGATTTTAGGACAGGTGGGGTTGTTTCCTCAGTGCCTGCAAAGGTCCACAGAGTGGCTGGAAAGACAACTTTGGACCCCTATGGAAAGACCCAAACTGAGGATGCACAGACTAGGACCCCCTAGCCCAGATGAAACCTAAAACCTAGCCGCCACCCCCCCCCCCACCATCAACCCCAGACCATGACATCTCCCAGGCATGCTTTCCAGAAGCAGCGTGTACCCTGTAGTGACTGTAAAACCTGAGGCATTTCCTTTCCCTCAGGATGACTCGCTGGGATTCCCAAGTGCTTCTGCGGCATGCATTCGTCCATCACCGTGAAGCAAGAGCCGAGGTATAAACCACTCCAGAAACCTAGCATTTCCTTTTACTGAACTTGAATTTACCCCCGTATGAAGAATAACAAAAGATAAGCCTGAAAGAGCAGAATGCTTTGCCACCAGGAGGACTTAACGAGGACCTGCTTAACGAGGTAAGGTAGGTGAGCTATGGACCAGGCTGGACTATTTCATGTGCTCTGTAGGCTGTTAACAATCACACAAAATTAAGAAGACGCGGAATTCTCCCGGCGGCTGAACCTTACAAGGTCTTGGGGTGCCATTCCTGGAGAGGGGCCATGGTCTTTACTTTAAAAGGCCCCACGGCTTCAGCCCACCTCCAGTGAGGGTACTGTTTCCAGACAGATGACATGGAAACAAGAGTACGGAAGAAATGCTTATGGAAGATCAGCCATGGGGGTGTAAAAGAATATGTTGTCATTAGCCCTTCTTTTGCTTTCCTGGTCTTTTTGTGAAGAGCTGGGGGGTTTGAGCACTGGAAGCACGGGGAGCACTGTGACGACATATACTTTTACCCCCCATGGGATAGTCTTTTCTCAGGCCCATGCTGATGAGAGTTCAGTGGCAGCATCTGAGAGACTGTGCCAGTGTGTCCTTGTCACCTTTGAGTCCTTTAAAAATGCAAATGTCCCCAGGCTCTGTCTCCTCTCTTGGCTCCTTTCTTTGGTCATCTTATCTGCTTCTCTGGTTTCAGCTTTCATTGAAACGGCCGCTTATTCCCAAATCTATGCTTCCATCTGTGAGTTGCAGGCCCCTCCGTTAACACCGAATATTTTCATTTCACAGACCATTAAGCATCTGCTATGCACAGAGGTGGAGCTGCGCAATCTCTGTCCTCAGGGAAGAGTGATGTTTGTGTGAGGACACAGGCAGGTTTGAAGTCATACGCCTCACCTCTGTCCCGTTACCCTGCGGAAGGAGTCTCTATTTCAGTTTAGTTCGCCATCAGATACTGAAGCAGGCAACCTCCGCTCTCTTCAGAGCCCTCAACATCCCTCACGCACTCAAGCCCATCATTTCTCCCTCAGATACGTGTCCTTCCCCTTCCTCTCTGCCACCCTCAGCAGCTCTCACCTGGGCAACTGCCACAGCTTCTTGGACACCGTCCCTCAACTCATTGGTCACACAGCTGCAAAATTCCATTTCCAAATGAAAGTCTGATCGTGCCGTCCCCTATCACTTTAAACACTTGCTTATGACACTTGGAGAACACAAGAAACACTCAGGGAGCTTGATATAAATTCTGGGTCCAGGGGCCCATCCCTAATTGGCCCAGGGATGTGCAGGCTTGGCAGCTTTTGCACGTGGGATTCGAGATCACACTCCACCTTTCACCCTCGTGTCCTCAGCCCGACTTGAAGGCTTGTGTGGCGGTGATGTGCTTGATGTCAATTTCATGATTGAAGGTGCAGGGGTGGAGTCTAGCCTGTCAATCAGGAGATAGTCAGTGAGGCCTCTGTGTGGGCATGGTTTTCTCCTGAGAATTCTGGGAAGTCTCGTGGTATTTCCCAATTGGAGGAGAAAAACTTGACTCACTCTCTCCTGGAGATGAACTACTGACAAGGCAAGATGGCAGTGTCCGAGGAACCGGGAGAGCCCGAGGAGAAGTCATGCAGCCTTACCCTGATGGAACCAGACCGCGGAAGCTAGAAAAGCCACAGAGAAACCCCTGCCAGAGCTGTTTCTATCACCCATGGATCCTGTTGATGGACCCTGAGCCCTGGAAGGGAAGAGCCATGAGGGGACCCCTGCCAGAGCCGGGGCTCTGCACCCACTGGCCTGTGACTTCGTGAGTCGGAAGGAGACTTTATAGACTGATACCAAACATATGGACTAATATCGGACTTATGACTTTGAACTGGACTGGATTGGGATGCTTTCTCAATGTTCCATTCCTCTTGTATATAAATGTTTCCCTTATATCCATACATGTGTCTATGCATTTGTGTCTCTAGTCTACCCAGATTGACACAGCTTGATCAGCAGGTCTCATCTGCACCTCTCAGGTGAGTCACCCTCGTTTGCTTTTGGCCTGGAAACCTTCACTAGAGGACGCTCTTCTCACCCACCAAGTTCTCTACCCCAAACAGCATCTCCTTAGTGAAAATCCTTCTGAGCCTCACCATCTACCTTAATCATCCTTATCAAACAGAGTGCTCCCTCCTGGACTGTTAGATGACCTTCTCTTATTCGTGAATGTTTTTAACCCAATACTTTATAGCGAGTCATATGTCGGGCAGCCGTTGTTAATCTACGTCATGAGTTGCCCGAGGGAAGACGTTGCTGCTGTTGGGTGTCACTACGGCGGTTCCCACTCTTGTCGACCCTTTATGCAAACAAACAAGACCCTGCTCAGTCCTCCTCCAGGCCCACACTTGCTCTCCGGTGACCCCCACTGCGCAGTCACTGTGTGGATTCTCCCCACCCAAATGATCGACTGCCGACCAATTCTTTGGGGCACGGAAGCTGTGTATCTCATCCATTGTCTTTTGGTAGTTTTCTGCATTTTACGATATTTTTCCCATGGCCTCCTTCACTATTGTAACTCAAGGCTTGAGTTTTTCCTGGAGCTCTTTCAGCTTGAGGCACACAGAGTGCATCCTCCCCGTCATTTTCAGGCAGGGGAGTTTAGAGGTCACTCAGTAGCAAATCGAGGTGATATGAATAAGGGGAATGCCTCATGATTGTCACAAATACGGGCAGCAACTGAACTCTGTGTTTCCCTTAGATACTAAACCCTCCCTGCAGGTCAGCAGTTCTTAATCTGTGGATCGGGACCCCTTTAAGGGTTCAACGACCCTCTCACATGGGTTGCTCGATTCCTAACAGTAGCAAAATGACAGTGATGAAGTATCAATGAAAATAATTTATGGTTGGGGGGGGTCACCATAACAGGAGGAACTGTATGAAATGGTTGTGGCATGAGGGAGGTTGAGAACCCTGCTCTAGATGATCTCGTTCAATCCCCCCACACCCCCCAACTCTCTAGTCACACCATCGGCAAGGCAAGACAGAGGTACGTGTCCACCCTGAGTAGGTTAATAATTTAGCAGCCTTCCTGTTAACATTTATTAAATACCTATCCATCATTTATTTAGTAGGGACAGTGAGAAGCTGGGTTTTTAAATTATGAAATGATGAACAGTGTTTCTTGGGATTAAGCACCCTCCCTTCCTTCGAATGGTCTCACGCGGTTATTCTTTCTGACACTCCTAACTGGATAGTGCGTTACACTCCGTCATACCAAGCAGAGAGTAGAATCACTGACAATGATGCAGTCTTGTTTCTGAGGCCCAGAAAATCCCATGCATGATTTGGTTTTAGGATTCCCATTAATCACCCACCACCAAAGGCTTGCGAGTCTGCAGGCTGTGGGGCGGCCTGGTGGGCTTTGGATAATGTGCTTATGTTCACTCAAAGCACAGAGCCAGCAAGGGATAGCTATTCATTTCTGGGAGATGAGACTGATTTTCTTGGACAGAACAGGATTGATTTGCATTTTGACTGTACCATTTGACATTTGATTTTACATTATATGATTCAGCTCTCAGAGAAGCCTGAGTTAAATGTATCATATGGATTATCCCAGCAATTTCTTAAGGCAGGTGTGTGATTGGTTATCTTTTTAATCGGTTGCCAAGCACCTTTATGAGCACTCATCTTTATAGATGAAACATTAAGGCCAAGTGATATTGGATAGCTTGCCCAGAGTTGAGCAGGAAGTTAGTGTGAGATAGCTGAGTACGCAGGTGTATCTGGCTCTCTTTAGCCCCCCTTCCTGCGAACATTTCCTACCAGCTAATAAGCTATGAAGATGACACTGTAATATAACAATAGTTCAAGGACTGATAGGATACCATGGAGATGTTTCAAAACACAGATACAATTGTGGACTTCCTCTCTCATCTAGGTCAAAAAATGTGGAAGACAGCCACCTGCCCAACCAACTCCTGCAAGACACAACAGAATGCAAAATCTCGTCTAACAATCTCATACCTACATAAAATGTTGCTGAAGATAATTTACAGTGGTCACATTCAGATGGGTGACTCATCACAAGGGATAGATAACATCATGGAGAATGAGAGTTCCAGAACACTTCTTGTGCTCACACAGAGCTTGGACACGGACCGAGGCAGGTGTTCAAGTAGAGCAAGAAGATGCTGCATGATTTTAAATCAAGAAAGGCGTGTGTCAGGGTTGTATCTCCTCACCATACTGATTCGGTCTGTTAATCTGATAAACTGGACTTTATAAAGAAGAATACATTATGAGAATTGGAGGAAGGCTTAGTGACTACCTGTGATACACAGATGACACAACCTTGCCGGCTGAAAGTGAGGAGAATTTGAAGTACTTGCTGATGAAGGTCAAACGCTGTCGATTTCAGTATGGGTTAGAACTCAATGTAAAGAAAATAAAAATTCTCACAAGTGGATCAACACATAGCATCATGGCAGATGGAGAAGAGATTAAAGCTGTCGAGGATTTGATTTTGCTTGGATTCATAGTCAATGTTCATGGTAGCAGCAATCAAGAGATCACATGACATACTGCATTTGGGAAATCTGCTGCTCAAGCCCTTTTCAGAATGCTGAAGAACAAAGGCACTACTTGTAAGACTAAGGAACGCCTGACTCTAGTTATGGCATTTCCTATTGCCTCATATGCATGTGAAAGCTGGACAGTGAATAAGAAAGACTGCAGAAAATCAAATGCATTTAAAGTATGGGACTGGCAAATCATCCTGAAAGAACCCTGGATTGCTAAGCGAACAAACAAACCTCTCTTGGAAAAAGCATGGGCAGAAGAGTTTATAGACGCACGGATGGTGAGATCTTATCTTACATACTTTGGGTTTGTTATCAGGGGAGATCAATCTCTGGAGAAGGACTTCAACGTCAGCAGACAAAGAAAGAAAAACAAGGAAGATCCTCAATGGGAGGACAGGCCCAGACGCTGCAACCATGGGTTTAAACAGGGCAGAGATGGCAGCGAGGCTGCCACAGGGCTGGGCAGTGTTTCCTCTGTTGCACATCAGTCTCTAAGAGTCGGAATTGACTAGACATCACCTACAATAACAGCAACAAAATTGTCTGAACATAAATAAGGCTAAACACAAAGAAAAGTAAGTGGCTTGTAAACAGTTTAAGTGAGTTCACATGAATGAAACTTACATTTTCTACTTAGATTTCAGTCTATTTGAAAATTAGAACTAGAATGACTTGCTCACTTTTGAGCATTCCTGCCCACTCAGTCCTAATCTTCCAACATGTGGCAGTCATGTACTTGGTGTCAATTTCATGATTGGCTGTGTAGGGGTGGAGTCTAGCCTGTCAATCTGGGGATAGCCAATGAAACCGCTGTGTGGGCATGGCTTTCTCTGAGAATTCTGGGAAGTCTCCCAATATTTCCCCCGGGAAGGCGAGAGAATATAGATTCAGTCTCTTAGAGCCGGTCTACTGACAAGACAACATGGCAGCATGCTGATAGATCCTAAGTTCTGGAACTTGGCAGAGCTGAAGGAGAAGCCACATGGGCTTGCCCTGATGGAACCAAACCTCTGGGGCCAGAGAAGCCACAGAGAGACCCCTGCCAGTGCTGAGATGCTTCTACCACCAATGGATACTGCTGATAGACCCTGAGCCCTGGAAATGAGGAACCACGGGGAGACCCTTACCAGCGCTGGGATGCTTCTACTGCCACAGGATACACAAGACTCTGCACCCACTGGGTGTGATTGTCCTGGTGTCATCACACGTGCTCTGTGAGTCAGAAGGAGACTTTATAGACTGGTATCGGACATATGGGCTAATATTGGACTTAGGACCTTGGACTGGACTAGGTTGGGTTGCCTTCTCAACGTTTCATTCCTCTTGTATATAAACCTTTCCCATATATCTATATGCGTGTTTATGAATTTGCTTCTCTAGTCTACCTGGACTAACACACAACATGTCTCACAACCTATGGATATAGAGAGAGCAGATATAAATGTGTGTTTCACAAAGATTGTACTTTTACTAATATTTGAATAGCTGTGCACTGATTTGTCTGGAAATTCATGGCACTTCAGACAACCTAGGAATCCGTGGGCGAACGATAAGGGCTCAGCCCTCGACCACCACCTGAACTGCTGCCGTTCAAACTGACCAGGAAGAAAGGCTACTTCCCAAAGGTCACGGACATGGCAAACTATGGGCCAGTTTTACTTTAACATCTATGGGGGTGCCAGGAGTTAGCGTCAACTTGATGGCAAGGGCTTTGGCTTTTGGTTTTCTGTCCAGGTAACATAATGAAATGTCAGTGAGGAGACTAACCTTGAGGTAGCTAGAAAAACCCCATCCTCACAGGCGGCTCCTTGCTCCCCACACTTGACTGGAGGCCGGTCCAACCATTCTGGGATGGGCTCCGGGCAGCTGCTGACTGAATGATCTATCTCTCCCCTAAGGCAAGGAGGGGTCTCTCTCCATCCTTGCGTCTTTGTCTGTGATCCTCCAAACGTGTCTTTCTTTCCTTTCTTAATAGGTTTTTACACTGTTCTCTTTGGCGTAAGATTTCACATACAGCTGGTCAATGGAAAAGTTCTTCAACAGAAAACATCAATAATGTTGCCAACCAAAATGTATTCTACTCAAGACCTTTCATTAGAGCACACGTATTTACCCTAATTGCCAGGGTAATAAAGAGGTCATAATCAGAATTTCATCCCTCTCCCCAGTTGCAGAGTGAGTCAAGAAAGCAACACATATTTAAAGACTTTTGTATGCGATGCACTACAGATAAAATGACCATGAACAAAAATCCAGTGAACCTTAGATACAGTCTGCTGCTTAGCAGTATTCTGCTTCAGAGACAGAGACAGGAGGTGATATGGTGAACATGTCAGGGATGTGCTCTGATGATGGCCAGACACAGGTCAACTTGCTAAAATCACACCTGTGCCATTCCAAATGGGTATGGGGAATGACAGATAACGGCAGGGTAAGATTTTCCTACATTAACAAAGATTCCAGTGTCCTCTACTACTTTAACTCTCAGGAATTACATTTTTAATTTTTTCAGTTTTTTTCAGATCATTTCATTCGGGGTTCTTATAGCTCTTAGAACAATCCACACATCAATAGTCTCGAGCATATTTGCCCATGAAATCTGAGGTTTTCAGCACATTTTTAATGGTTTTTTTTTTTTTGGTGAAATTAAGTGCCTCGGGCTGAGCCCCGGTGGCATAGTGGTTGTGCGCGGGACTGCGGCTCACTGGGACGGAGGTTCAATTCCAGCAGTGGGGCTGGGTCTCCTACTCCCACCACCGGAGAGCAGTGATGCCCCCCCCCCCAAAAAAAAAAAAAGAAATTAAGTGCCTCAGCTGATATTTGGGTGAGTTTATACTCGAGCATATATGGTATGCTGCCATCATCATTTTCTAAATATTTACTTTCTGTTTGAACCCATGATATCGGCTCCTCTTTTGTTCTCTCCCTCCTTTTGTGACCTCTGAATAATTTAAAAATTATGATTGCTTTCATGTTATTTCATTATTCTTTCCATTTTAGCTATATGCTAAGAAAGACATGGGATCTTGCTGCAGTCTTCCTCCGAGGCAGGTGGTGGGAGCTGCAGTTCACGGGAGAAGAAACTGAGTCTGAGGGAGCTTCTAGGTCACCATTAAATGACTAAACTGAGAGGTCCACTCAGGAGTCCTGGTTTGCAGCCCAATTCCATTTCCAGGAAGGTGCACCAGATAGCCCAAGCCAGATAGGTATGAACAGTCAGGCTGAAGAAGGTCATTTGGTACATAAGACATCGACACACTGAAAACAACGTGTATGACAACTTTATGCCAATTTATCTGATGCGCACACGTTTTACTCTTTGAGTGTTTGACAGTTCCCCTGTGCAAGTTTCCCATAAAGATTTCCAGTGGAGTTTTAAAAATAAACAGGAAGCAAGAACTCCCAATGTTTTGCAAACACAAACAAAACACAAATAAGCCACAAAGCAAAAACAAACCGAGGCCAAAAGCCCAACAGGAGGCTGGGATGAGGGAGTTTCAGGAGTCTGCTCTTTTTTGTGAAATGCCTATATGAAGAATGTGGCATGCGTGTGGCAGGGAGACTCGCCCACAACTGTGATCTGCAGGTGATTTGTGCTGGTAATGGAGACAGCTTGAAGCATTTAGTGATGAAGGTGAAAAAGGACATCCTTCTCAGTATCCATTATATCTGAACATGAAGCAAAGAAAAATCCCCACATAATCATCAGGAAAAATAAAGAATAAATTGAAATCGTCGACTACTTGCATTCTAATTGGACCAACAGTTAATGGCTATGGAAACAAAAGTCAAGAACTCACATAGTAGAGAGATCGTCAATCCATCCTTCTAGCCATAATACCTTTGGTAATGTACATAAATCCTGATTTCTGTGCTTGTGGTTATAAGCCCATTTTGGAGGGAAGTCTCTATTATGCTAATTGGCAGGATGAACTGAGGTGGTAGGAATTCTGAGTTTCTACTTCTATGAGAGGGCAGGAGCCCATTGTCTCCTTGGGGATATAGATGGCCTGCTAGAAAACAAGACCCACACCCCCTGGAGAAGAACTCTATCTCAGAATTAAGGAGAGAGAGAGAGATCCTGGAAATCCCGCGGAAGAAGAGTCACCAGTGGAGCAAGTGTTAAATCTCTCTTTAAAGTGGTGGGGGATGGGGTGGGGGTGGGGTGAGATCAGAGCTTGCAGCACAGAGACCCCAGGGTCCAGCAAAGGAGTCAGGACCACACCAGAGGCTGAGGCAAGGAGACCATGAGACAGAACAGAGGAACAGCACGGAGTCTCTGAGACTGAGGCAGCATACCATGTTTGTCCTTCCCAGCCTAAGGAAGCAGAAGCGGTAGGTAGTGAGAAGCAGGGACTAGAGGTATCCCTCTCTATGCCTGGAGCCCCACCTTGCATCAGACCTCTCAGCTGAAGATCCCAAGAACAGGGACTTTGAGACTGCCAGGTCCTTCAGCTGTTTCTCTGTCTTGCGCTCAGCCAAGCTGCAGTCTCTCTCTCTCTGGCTTCAGGCCACCACATGTGGGTGTGCAGTCCCGCAAGGTTGCCCGTCTTCAGTGACTGTGAACCCAAAACATCTTCCATTCTTCATCACCCACCCGAGAAGCCTAACAGAAGCATGTCTGACCTCTGTCTTAGGGCCATTGACCTTGAGTTTGGGTGGTGTTTGATTCGACTTTTCCCTTGTGTAGTCAGAGGTCAGATGCGGCCTCATGCTGCTTGCTGTAGAGGACCTGGGTAAAGTGTTAAGAAGCAAAGCTGTCACTTGGACTTTTCAATCACTTAGTATGCGTCCAAAAGCTGGCCTCTAAAAAAATGAACATCAGGGCTGAACCCCGGCAGCGGGACTGCGGCCCACTAGGCTGGCGGTTCAAATCCAGCAGCAGCTCTCCAGGAGCAAGGTTAGGTCACCTACTCAGAGGGCAGTGATGGCCCCCAAAAAAATAATTTAAAAAAGTAAAAATAAAAAATGAACATCAAAGAAGGGACCCATGAAGAATCAGGTACTGGTCATCAGAAGGCCCCAAGCAAATATAGAGATACAAATGATGGGTGTCAGAGGGGAGACCTTAAGCCCATCGTGGACAATTGTACAGTCCCTCACAGAAGGTTACAGGGAAAGGAGGAGCCAGCCAAGGTGTAGCACAGCACTGACAAAATACATAGAATTCCTCTACTTCTTTAATGCTCCCCCCATCCCCACTATCATGATCCCAGTTCTACTGCACCAATGTGGCTAGACCAGAGTATGTATGCTGGTACAGAGAAGAACTCTGGATACACAGAATCCAGGACAGATTAACCTCTCAGGAACAATAGTGAGAGTAGCAATACCATGACGGGGAGAGGGTGGTGGGTGGAGATGGGGGAGAAACAGGGAACCAACTATAATGATCAACATATAGCCCCCAAACACCAGAAATGTAGGTGAAAGAAGACAGCGTATGGTGTAAGATAGGAAAGTGATCATTTATAGTCTATCAGGGGCCCATGAGAGTGGGAGGGAGAGAAAGAAGAGGAGCTGATACCAAGGGCTCAAGCAGAAAGACGATGTTTTGAAAATGATGATGGCAACATATGTACAAATGTGTTTGATACAACTGACTTATGGATTGTTATAAGGGCTATAAGAGCCCCCAATGAGATGCTTAATAATGGTGATAGAAAATTAGGGTACTGGCAAAGAACTGTGGCTATACCACAAGCTGCCAGAAGTAAGTAACTTAGAAGAAATACAACTAGGGTGCTTTTAGAAGCAAAGCTCGTGGGACTTGGGCTTGCTGACCTCAGTGCACGCCACTGAGAAAAGACCAGTTACTGGAGGACATTGTGCTTGCTAGAGCAGCGGTTCTCATCTTGTGGGTAGTGACCCCTTTGGGGGGTGTTGAACAACCCTCTCGCAGGAGTTGCCCGATTCATAATAGTAGCAAAATTATAGTTATGATATAGCAATGAAGATAATTTATTGTTGGGTGGGGGGGAGGGAAGTGGTGTCACCACAACATGAGGAACTGTATGAAAGGGTCGAGGCGTGAGGAAGGTTCAGAAACACTGACTTAAAAGCATTTCCTTCCATGAAGCATTTGGAGAGGGAAATAAGAAAATTACACCTGCAATTTTCATGTGTATGGCCTTTCAACTCATCCGATTTAATTTCATTATTATTTTTTTTTAACTAACTAAAAACTAAAATAAGCCCACTGCCATCAAGTCCATTCCGGCTCACAGACAGAACGATGGCTATCATCTTTGGAAGCAGGCTGCCACATCTTCCTCCTGCAGACTAGCTGGTGGGTTCAAACTACTGACCACTTGGTTAGCAGCGAGGTGCTTAAGTACTGTATCATCAGGACTCCTCATGTGTAAAAATCCAAATCCCCCAAACCCACTGCCTCTGAGTCTGTCCCCACTCACAGAGACCCTCCCCAGGGGTTCCAGACTGTAGATTCTACAGATGCCGGCAGCCTCATCTTTCTTTCCGTGGAGCACGTGGTGTGCTTGAAGTGCGGGTTCAGAGGCTAGCAGGCCAATACCTAGCTTTCAGCATGACCAGAGTTCTCTTTTACTTGTAAAGGGGTTAAGCATGCCCGCTACCTCAATGGCATTGTATGGGGGGAAAGTACAGACACAAAACACTTCATCAATGGGCTCTATGACAAAATACTGCATGTGGCAGTTAGTTTTAGGGCAGCTTATATTTGTGGAAGGGGGAGGTTCAGCCTGTCAATTGGGTTGCCTCCTGGGAGGCATGGCCTTTTTATGAGAGACCCTGAGGATACCTTTCTCTCTCTTGCTCTCTGTCCCTTCACCTTCCTGCCTGCTGGGACTCTGTGGCCTGCCTAGGGGCCTCATGCGGGTTGCCTGACCCTGAGAGCTGTTGATCTCCTGCCATGCTTCCACCAATCTAGGACCCATAGGACTTTGCCCTTGCAGGCCTGTGATCGCCACCTCCCATTTCGGCATCACCGGCCTGCAGCCACATGAGTTTGCACAGGCCCCAGCGAGCATCAGATTCATGGACTTGAGCTGGACTGGGCTGGTCAGCCTTGATATGAAATGACTTCCCGATGTTGAGCTCTTTCCTGGGCATAGAGGAATGTCACTAGTTTTGTTTCTCCAGACAAGCCAGCCTAATAAGAAGGGATCACGTGCTATCTTTCTTCTGCCTTTCAATCTGTAGATTGAAATTAGATCCTTTTTTCCTAATCAGATCCATCCGTACAGCAGGGCATAGGAATGCAAAAAAAGAAAAGAAGGCATTGAAATTCATATCCACCACCCTAGGTAGAGTTTTGAGAAAGGTCAAAAAAAAAAAAAAAACAGAAGGCTCGAAAGGGCAACATGTATAGAAAAGAGGCATGTTGTCTTCTGTCAGCGATCCAGAACCAATCCCGGACGACGTGGTCCTCAGGTTCCCTCTCTCCCATGGGGCTAGGGGCAAGACTTGTGACTTGAAAGTAGGAGATCAAGAAATAAAGGGCTAGAACAGGAAAAGAGGGGAGGAGGGGGGTAGAGAGGCAGTCAGACATGAAGGTCAGCGCTGTGCCCCTGACCTTCCTGGCTGGGCTGCAGCTCTGAGAGGACAAGCTCAGGGGTTGGGGGTGGGGGGAACATGTGCTGAGAGATTCCATGGAAAACAGTTCTCTATTCTCCCCGGTGCAGGTGAACAGCCTCAGAGTAAATCAGCAAGGAGCACTGGGTGGCTGGGGGCAGCTGGGGTAATGCACTCCTTTGCCTGGAGTTGCCCTCCTTCACCGGGATGGGAAGTTGCCCAGGATGTGGAAACTTCATTCCCTCAGGCAGGGCAAGCGGATAGTAGGCCAGCAGGAGACCATCAAGGAGACTCAGAGCGTGAGCTGCTGAGATGAGCCACTGACTGCCACTCTCCTGGTGGAGGCAGCAGTGACCAGGCTCAGGGACCAGAGGAGCCAGCGCACGGCCTGGCTTCTCCACCCCCAGGAGCTGTGTGATGTTGTCAAAGGGATGGACCCAGCTCAGGTGTGGAGACACATCCCAAACAGAGCAGGCATCACAACAGCCGTGCCCCATGACCATGAGTGAGACGGGGAACAGCCTGGCTTTCAGAGACGACTGGAGGCGGATTATAGTCAAGAAAATGATCAATCTGATTTGAAGGGTTACGATCTTGTTAGTTCATCTCCCCTTGAGCTTGATCTGGCTTTAACATTTTCTGTTTTGTTTCCAGATTGGGCCTTAACCACCACTGTATTTTGCCATTATTGGAAGCAGTCTGACTCGCTGTTGTGTATCTCTGTTTTCCATATATGAAACCCAGGTTGGGTGAATCTGTAGAAACAATAACGAGAATATGGGTCCCTGGGGTGTATGGCGGGCGGGTGGTGGTAATGAGGAGCCGATATCAAGGTGTACAAGACAGAAGAAAATGGGTCTTTTTAAATGATTGTGGGAGTGATTGTACAACTTGATACTGAGAGGTCGCCAGATTAGGGATAAGGGGGAATTGATTGTCCTCCTGAATGCCTGCCCTAGTGGAAAACTGGCTGGTAAGGCCACAACAAAGGGGGTGGAAAGAAATCAGGCGCACGCTTTAGACACCTAGAGGAAATCCAGAACTCAACATTCACACCCAAGCCTTCCAAGCCCAGGTGGGAGGTCCACCTGGGTGCAGGGCGATGTGACATCACACAAGTAGGTGTGCCTGGATGCAGCCAATAAGGTTGTCCAATTACCCTCAACTGTGCCCCCTAGCCAGTGGGGATACAAGCCCGGGGCGGCCGCTGGTCCATGGCGCGGCATGCGCGCTGCATGGAGGGTGAGATTCCGCGCGTGCCCTCTGGGTTCCTGCACCCGGTCCCCACATGAGCTTCCTCTCTCCTGCACAGGTATTCTTTTTGCGTGTTTTTTTCTCAACATCTAGAAGTAGCCATCTGCAGTTGCGAGTTCCTGGGCAGTTCCCGCGCGCCCTTGTATGCTTTCCAGAAGTCGTACGGACTTTTTGAGATTCTCATCCCTGAAATGACCCTTTCCCTCATAAAAGTCACTTTACACATGTGCTTCTGTCGCCTGGATTCTTTCAGCATAGTGAAGCCAGGACCGGGTGTACCACGCGAGAAACCCAACAAGATGACTGAACTATTAAATGATAGGTTTGGGTGATGTCTTAATAAAATGATTTGGGAAAAAACACCGTTCAAATCAGAAATGGTGAAGATACTGCTCGGTGGAGGTCTGAGGAGAGTACCTGTGAAAAGAAAAGGCTGACTGTTTTAGTGTTGCCTGTAACAGGATCACTTCTGCGAGTCAGAAGTACTTTCCTGGGTCACAAAACAGTCTCCCAAGATTATCCAGCAGTAAAATGAGGTCAAAATACATATGAATATAAATTTTAAAAGACACTGGTTATCAGTCCACATGAAGCCATCTGTGGTGGTCATGTACTTATATTAATTTAATGATTGAGATATAGGGGTGGAGTCTAGCCTGTTAATCTGGAGATAGCCAGTAAGTAGCCAATGAGGCTTCTGTGTGGGCATGGCTTTCTCCTGACATGTCTGGGAAATCTCGCGATATTTCCCTCATGGAGATGAGAAGCTATCTCCCCAGTTGTTGGGAATTAGTCTCAGAGATGACAAACTAAGGATAAGACAAGATGGCAGCATCCGAGGAGCTGAAGGAGCCAGAAGAGAAGCCGCATGGCCTTTGCCCTGATGAACCCAGACCTCCGAAGCTGGAGAAGGCACATGGAGACCCCTGACAGCGCTGAGTTACCTCTACCACCCCTGAATGCTGTTGAGGGACTCTGAGCCCTGGAAGCGAGGAGCCATGGGGCAATCCTTGCCAGCACCAGGATTCTGCACCCACTGGCCTGTGACTTCGTGAGTTGGAAGGAGACATTAATATACTGGTATTGGGCATATGGGCTAAGATCAGATTTATGACTTTGAACTGGACTGGGTTGGGATGCTTTCTTAATGTCACAGTCCTCTTGTATATAAACTGTTCCCTTATATTTATATATGTGTGTCGATGAATTTGTTCCTCTAGTCTATGTGGGCTAACACACCATCTTTCCTTGGAAAGGAAGAAAAGTGTGTGTGTGTGTGTGTGTGTGTGTGTGTATTATTTTGAATCTTCTTGCTAAATGGACAAGCTAAATAGCTATTATTTTTTTTTCGGGAGGGGGGCATCACTGCTCTCCGGCGGTGGGAGTAGGAGGCCCAGCCCCACTGCTGGAATTGAACCTCCGTCCCAGTGGGCCGCAGTCCCACACACAATCACTATGCCACCGGGGCTCAGCCCCAACTAGCTATTATTTTACCTGTCTGGATTTCTTCTGAAAGTATTACTAATAATTTTCCAAAAGTTCTAAGGAAATTACCTCTGAGGGGCCTGTCCATCCAAATAAATGAAGATAATGAACCAGGAGATGTGCGGTCTCATTGAGGGGGCTTCAGAAAGTTCATCGGATCCCATTATTTTTTCTTTTTCTCCTTCATAATACTTTTACTTTGTGACATGATGGGGAAAAATCATAGGTACACATGGAAAATTAAGACGTGATCAGAGTCGGGACTGAAGGCAATCTAACAGAAAAACCTTGTCATTGAACACAGGCGTGGAAGGTCTCAAAGGACTGTAGGTTCAAAAGGAACGAGTACTCCTCTCCTTCCCCCTCACCCTCTCCTTCAACACAATCCACACCAACCTCCTCACAGTCCTCAAGGGCAGCCATGTCCTCCAGGTGTAGGAGAACCCTCCTTCCTCCATCCTCTCACCCACAGGCCACTGAACAAAAGGCATGTTGGGCCCACGCCAGGTCAAACTTGTGGTCCAGGAGGGCCCAGGCTGCAGCACTGGCTGTGGTCTCACTCCCCATGCACATAGCTTGCTGCACCTTTGGAAGGTCTCTACCAGGGACCACGGATTGTGTTATCTTTTAATGCCATTTCCCACAAATTTTTGAAGTCCCCTCACATAAGCCTAAAGTTGAATGAAACCACTTTAAGAACTTGCCTATCTAACTACAAATGCTGACCTGCAATCCCTTCCTGGGATCAGTTTCAGGCCCGGTGACTCAGTACTGGAGGGTCTGTGGTTGGTCATGTGTCTCTGCCTCTAGGCTGGTGCTTAGTCTCACACCACTGAGGCCGATTGAAGACCTCTGCCCCTTCACCCTCTCCCAGTGGACTTGAAGCGTGCATACTCCCTGGGAAGCAAAGGCTGCTGGGACAAAGCCCCACCCTGCAGTATCAGCCGGATGTGTCCCAGCCTTGGATTATCCACCAGCTCAACTAATTGCTGTCCAGTTGATTCAGACCCCTGGAAACCCCATGTGTGTCAGAGGAGAACTGTGCTGCATAGACTTTTCAATAAATATATGCATTTGATATATATCTAACATATATATTCAATATATATATTAAACTCCTAGGCCTTTCTTTCAAGGTGCCTGTCAACCTCAGGGTGAGCACTGGAGTCCAATCGCTGTTGGCACAACCCAGAGCCCCAGGGGTCATTGGTAACTTTCCCCCTTTTCCTGCAGAGGGTGGGAAATTCACTGCAGTCTTGCTCTCGTGTGCAGGCTGTGCTTGCTATGTAAATGCAAGGCGGACCTGCACTTACCACCACCTTCAAAATTGGGATAAAGGAAATGAGCCTTTAAAAACCAAAAACAAAACTAAGAACTGCAATGAAGGAAGTTAGAACCTATAAAGATAAGCTGGTGATTGTTCTCGCTCATGCTTTATTTTATGGTGTAATGTGAAAGGAAACGGCATCTTTTCTAAAACCCTCCCCACCTATGCTTAGGCTGATGAAGCTCTGGTGACAGCAGTGGTTCAGGGCTCAGCTTTGAACCAAAGTGTCTGCCGGAGTTGGGATTGACTTGACCACTAGGGGCTTGGTTTTTTCTTAGGCCATAAAGATAATCTCAATTTCAATGTTCTCATAGCTATTTATCTTTTGTCAGAATATAACGTGGTGAAGTACAAACTTCCTCAATTGATCTCACTACTGATGGGTCCCTCAGCGAGTTGGCTCTGATGCCTAGCACCCTTTAGTCCCACAGTTGGATACAAGGCCTGTACCTGTGCCATCCTAATCATTGCTATGTTTGAACCCACTGTTGCCACCACGGAGTCAGCCCCTCTGCGTCGACTTCATTAAGCACGCTGGCCTTTCCCAGCGACTGGTCTCTTGATAACGTGTCCAAAGTCTCTGAGACCAAGCCTTGCAATTCTAGCATCCAGGGAACAGTCTGACTGTACTTCTCCCACGACAGACTTGTTTGTTTCTCTGGAAGTTTCTTGCACTTCCAATATTCTCTGCCAACGCCGTAATTCACTTAATAGGTCTTAAGATGAATACTCAGTTTGTGCTAAATATTTGCATTTTTGGAGATAGAGGAAAGAACTAGGAGGCAAAGGGCATTTATAGAGGTCAAAATACAGGCATGTACATATGTAAATATATTTATATATGATGATGGGAAAATAGATTGATGTGTATATATTTATAGGTTTATGTGCATATATTTATAGATTTATTATTAAGGTAGCAGATGGACATTGGGCCTCTTTCTCAAGTACTCCCTTGATGCAAGAACATTTTGTTCTACTAAACTGGCATTTCATGATGCTCACCTTCCCAACATAATCGCTCTAGACAAAGTGGGTGCATAAGCAAATGTGGTGAGGAAAGTTAATGGTGCCCGGCTATCAAATGATATAGCATCTGGAGTCTTAAAGGCTTGAAGATAAACAAGTGGCCATCTACCTGAGAAGAAAAAAAGCTCCCATGGAACAAGCACACCAGCCTGTGTGACCACGAGGTGTCGATGGGACCAGGTATCAGAGAACAAAAAAATCATATCATTGTGAATGGCAGGCAGTGTGGAGTGGAGACCCAAAGTTCATCTGTAGACAATCAGACATCCCCTTAAAGAAGGGTCACGGGGAGGAGATGAGCCAGTCAGGATACAGTATAACGATGAAATGTACATCTAGTTCTTAAATGCTTCCACCCCACCACTACCATGATCCCAATTCTACCTTATGAATCTGGCTAGACCAGAGGATGTACACTGGTACAGATAAGAACTAGAAATAACAGGGAATCCAGGACAGATAAACTCCTCAGGACCAAGAGTGAGAGGTAGCAATACCAGAGGGGAAGGGGGAAGGCGGGATAGAGAGGAGGAACCGACCACAAAGATCCATATATAAACTTCTCTCTTGAGAATGGACAATGGGGAAGTGGGTGAAGGGAGATAACTGACAGTGTAAGATATGAAAAACAAATAATAATTTATAAATTATCAAGTGTTTGCAAGGGAAGGGGGGTAGGGAAGGAGAGGAAAAATAGAGGAGTTGATACCAAAGGCTCGAGTAGAAAGACAATTTTTTTTGAGAATGATGATGGCAACAAATGTATAAATGTGCTTGACCCAATGGATGAATGGCTGGATTGTGATGAGTTGTATGAGCCCCCAATAAGATGATTTAAAGAAGAAAAAGTTTGCATTTTCAACAGGTCCAAGTTCAAGTTAGTTGCCTGCCGACAGGAGGAAAATCACAAAAAAGCCTTCTTTCCCCCTGCTTTGGGATCTGCATACAATTTACAGCCATGTGGCTTTGGTTCAGATGCATTGACCTAGAATCGTGGTTAACTGGGGTTTATACCAGTTCCAAAAAATATATGTCTTTCTGACAAGCTTAGCAATGAAACTTCAGTCTGAATGTTTACTTACTCCTGACTACCTATCACATCAAGGTTGGTCAGAATCACCGTCATTTCATTTACCAGGTTTTCACTGCCAATGTCAAGAAAACTTTTTGCTTCTGTTGACATTCCCATGAGGAAATGTCCTTTCCGGCACCGAAACAAGCAGCCTAAGAAATGAGTGAGTAGCAGGCATGAAAATAAAATTTATGACTCCCCCACTCCTCATGCTTGGTTTGTTAGACCACATGGCTTTTCACAAAGCATCTCTTATTCCCTGAAAGTGTATGCAGACCAGACAGACTAGGGCTGTCAAAACATGGTCCATAAACAGAGATCAGAGGGCTTGCCCAAAACTCAGATTCTAATGCCTCCATCCATACTAATTAAAATCCCAGGAATTAGCACTATGTAGAAGTCCTGTTATGTATGGGGCTGCTAACTGCAAGGTCAACAGTTGGAAACCAGCAGTCACTCCTTGGGCAAAAGATGAGACTTTCTACTCCCATAAAGAGTTGCAGTCTCAGGGGGTCTGAATCACACACGTGGAAGTTGCAGAATTGGAGAAGCGTCTGTGGTGGGTATTTCTGCTACACTTAGGGAAAAAACTACATGAATCACAATGACTTCAAGGAAAAAGAAAAGATTCTAGAATTGAATATGGGGACAATTGTACAACTCTTGATATGACTGAATTATTGAATTGTATGACAGGTGGGTATAAAGTGCTAAAAGACTGTTTAAAAAACTGATTAAAACAAACTTGAGCTACTGCCTTGGAAGCCCCCAGGGGCAGTTCCCCCCAAATCCCATATTACATACTAGAAGGCATCATTGCCTGACGACCACGCACAGTGAGCTCATGCCATGTTTAGTTTCACTGAGAACAGCTCCACTTTCAGGGCTGCTTCTACAATTAAGCTTCCAGGGTGACAAGTGATGGACAATAGTTGGGTCATGTGACGGAGACAAAGATTTCCCTTGAGAGCTCTTGCTTGCCAGTACAAATGACAGCAGTCCCTGATTAGAAAAAAAAAAAGCGTGCGTGTGTGTGTGTGCGTGTGTGTGTGTAGGGGTTGAGGGGTGGGGGTGGCGAACTTCTGGTTGCTTTTCATTGAGGAAAAAGTCAATGAAATGGAAATTACCAGCAATCATTATTTCCATTTCTATTGAAAAGATAAACCCGGAACCCTTTATCATCGAGTCACTTCTGACTCACAGGCCTCTCCAAAATGGAGCAGAATGGTCTCGAGGGGCACAGACTGCCATCTTTGGGGAGGTTTCCTGGCACCTTGTGCTTGCAGAGGGGCTGCATGGTTTGTGCTTCATTCTGGCCTGCAGCAGCCCAGTCCTTAACTTCTGGGCCCCGGATCAAAGGCTGCGTTTCAGAAACCTCACAAAAATAGCCTATAGTAAGCACTGCTCTGCTTATGGAAAACTAAAAGTACCCAATAGGTGACTTTAGCCATGGCTACAGTTTCCCATTATTAGCCATTAGTTCATTAATAACACAAACATCTTCTTTGAATATGTCTTTAAATATTAGAAAATCCACCCCACCACCCCCTTCTCCATCATGGATATAGAAAGTAGCTGCCAAAGAAAGCATTACAGTCACTAAGAATGAATCCATCCCCCTCTCTCCTGACTCCCACCCACACACCCCAGATACCAGCCTTTATTCAAATGCACCGCATTAGTCAGAGATAGGGGTCTCAGGGGATGCCTGGCCTGTTTGGAGGTACCTGGCAATTAGCATAGCTTCCTTGAGGGGGGCCTGCCTCTGAAGGGTGGGTGCTGGCAGGGATCTTCAGTTCCTCCGGGAAGGAGTTCCAGTTCACCAGAGGCTGGCCAACGAAGGAGCTGGCAGGCATCAGGGAGACGCTGCCCGTCCAGTAGCTTCCCAGTCAAGGCACCCAGGAGTGGCGGCAATCAGCTAATTAGCTAGACAAATGCAAAACTACGATCATGAAAGGAAGTAGCCCTGATTGCTTTGCTGGCTTCTGATTTGGTGTCACTCACGCAGCAGGGTGGGAGCAAGGAAGTAAGCTACACAGAAAAAAAAAGAAAACCACCCGGACAGAAGGGACCCCAGTGAGGTGGGACTTTGTATGTGATGAAAGCAAAATTTCATGGGGGAGGAGTCAGGGGTGAGGGCACCAAGGAGATCTCTGTTTATGCTTTGAAATTTAAGTCAATTTAAATATAAATTGCTCTCTCTCTCTCTCTCTCTCTCTCTCTCTCTCTGTCATGATGAGAAAGAAATGTGGGTTTCAGCTCTCTAGTGTGCAAATGGTCATTAACTTTCATCTGACCTTGGGTGTAGAACTAATATTAAATATGTGCTCAGGGTACGCTCGTTATACCCATCTGGTTTCCACACAGAAGCCTTCGCTCAGCCCTCAAATAGAACACGCTCCTGCCTCTCTCCTGCCAGATACCCACTCCTCTCCTCTCAAACCTCAGGAGGTGGAGCCTGGAGGCCTCCCCAAGTTTACTAAACAAGAGCAATCTCCAGAAGGCCTGGGGCCTGAGTCACGTCAGCATCCGGGAACAGACAAGACCAGAAAAGAGGACCTTGGAGTTGTAGGGACAGGAATCATCTTGGTTCCGTTTCTTCCCAGCATCGGCTTCTCAACCAGAGACTGCTAATTTGAATGATCATTACCGCGGGCTACCTAGCGTAAAACAGAAGTCTCCAGAATCTTGCATTTTAGAGCCCCCACTCAGTTTGGGTTGCAACGACTAACGTCTTTGGAAAATGCATTCATTTTGCCATCTTACTGGACCTCACTATGCTTGACCGTTGGGGTGGGAGGGAGGAGAAAACCCTAAATTGTAAGCAGCCCTGGGGTTAAAGGAGTCAGAACTTTTTACCTGCCATATGCTCTGGTTTCTTACTCTTCAGGAGAAATCCGAGCAAAGGGCTGTTTCAACTGAGTAGTATGCCATTGAGCGGTTATTTATCATTTCCACTTAATGGCCCTAATTACAAAAGACAGTGTCATGGGATTTTTTTAAAAAGGCAATTTTCTTTGCCTCCCTGTGGGAGAGAGCGGGAAATTGACAAAGCATCTGCTGCATACATTTTCAATTATTCCTGGGTTTTTACCAGTGTTGTTATTTTCCAGACTGTAGGAGATTTAAATTTCAGAATATCCTTGGACAAACAGTACACTGCCTTGAGTGCTCCTGCAAAGTCTGTTAAGAAGATGCCTTTCTGCTATCAAGAAAGAAAGGGGAGGGGGCGACAGGCACCTGTCGCCATTGGATTAAACGCTGCTCCACGGGAACGCGTGCTAGTGGAGATGGGGTGTGAGTGCACCGAACCTGTCAGCTAGGAGGGATCGGGGAGCCATCTCGGGATAAATCAGGACGAATCATTATAGCACTGGGCAAGGAGGAAGAGTCTTAGAGACTTCAGTGAATGGCATGAGGTTAGGCAAGGCTCTCTCCTATGGAAAACATCCTAATCACCCATCAGTGATCTGTGGGCTCTTTTAGGAGACACACATCCTCCTCCTTTCCTCTTGGCTGGCAAATGCTATCAGCACATTCACTGGGGGTAAGGCAATGGGTATGGGCCAGGCTGCCCACTGAGGAGTGCAAGGCCTCCTCCAGGAGCCAACAAGACCACATCACGTAGCCCCAACTCTCCGAGAACTCAGGTGAGTCTTCTGGGGACAGGCTGGGAAAGTCTTTGGAAAATGCATGCAGGTTGAAAAATAGCACTAAGATCATAAGCATTACCTGAAATAGGGCCAACAGACTTTTACTATGATGAGCTACAACTATTTTTCAGCTTGAACACTCATTATAAGTGCACTCAGGAGATTAGATGAACGAGTCGTTTAAGAGAATATCATTATAACCTTTAAGTTTTGCATATTTCCTTCTCTTCCTCCCAAAGGAAAAAAAAATAAAGATCACCTAAAATCAAGGTGGAGGAAGCTTGAGATAGAATTTTTTTTTTTTTTCCTAGCTGGTGAACTGGGTCAGCCCTTGTTGGAATTTAAACTTACTAGAAACATCTGCTCTGAAATCGGATGTACTTTCTTCTACATATGTGCAATGCTATATACTAACAAGAGGATAACAGTTCAAGATGGTAATATATTAAGAACGATTGTGTCAAAAGTCCTTAGGTAAAAAGGAAAAGCAAGAATTCAGAAGACTGAAAAAATGTAAGAGTAGTTCCATAGATGCAATGGTTATTATTTTAATTCCAAAACATAAAAAGGAGGAAGTTTGATTCTCTACTGTTAAACATCATCAACAATCTAACAAGTTCATTTCTCTTGACAATGGAGGGTGTATTTTCCCCCCCTTTGGAATGTTCCTGCCCTAAAGTAAATATAGCCTTTCAATAGTAGCAGCCTCGACAGATGAGTCTGAGCTCTGGTGCTATGGCGGTTACCACTTGGGCTATTAACCTTGAAGTCCAGTCACTCTGTGAGAGAAAAACAGGGCTTTCTACTCCCATAAAGAGTTACAGTCTTGGGCTGAGCCCTGGTGGCGTAGTGGTTGTGCACGGGACTGCAGCCCACTGGGACGGAGGTTCAATTCCAGCAATGGGGCTGAGTCTCCTGCTCCCACCACCAGAGAGCAGTGATGTCCCCCCCCAAAAAAAGAGTTATAGTCTCTTGAGATTTGAGTTTTTCCCAAAGCACTGCCCTTGTAAGCTGTGCTTAACATCACAAAAGTTTCTATGGCATTTTTCCCAAGCAGGAAACAAAATTTCACAGTCACACACTATTTCTCTTAAATTGGCCATCACACACACACACAAAAAATGCGGTTGGAGTGAAACTTCTTTTACAAAAAAATTCACTGTGACTACAGAGTACCTTCCCAGGTGATGCCACTGGGTGCACTAACTCAGAGTGAGCTGCTGATGTTCACCTACTGGAAAAAAGGACTACAACGAAAGCCCTGCTCTACCCAGTGTAATTCTGGTTTGGGGGAGGGATACCCCCTTGTCTATTCTCAATCCTGTTGTTTCTTCGTGGAGCCACACCTAATCTCAGCCCATGCATGCCCAGTAAGGGCTGACTTGTTCTTTCTACATCTCTAATACCCCCTCTCCCAATTCTTCTCTGTTCCAGTGGCAGGCATCTCATGCATCCAAGGGGATCCCTAAATTAGACTTCTGTTGGGGTCACGTGTTGCTTTTGTCACATGATATTGACTCTCTTCTGACTCACAGCAATCCTGTGGACAAAAGAACAAAACACTGCCCGGTCGTGCACGTCATCACACATGTTCTTACATATAAGTCCACTGTTGCAACCACAGTGTCAATCCATCTTATTGAAGGTCACCTTGTTTTGTTGCCCCCAACAGGATGTCCTACTTTACCACCATGATGTCCTTTTCAGAGGCTGGTCCCTCCTGACAAAGCAGGTGAGGTGAAGTCTCACCGCCCATACCTCTAAAGAGGACATTGGCTGTACTTCTTCACAGAGTCGTTTGTTCTTCTACCAGACAATGGTACTTCCAATATTCTTTGGCAAGAGCATAATTACAATACAATGCTTCTTCTTCAGTCATCCTTATTCGGTGTTCAACTTTCACATGCACATGGGGTAAGTAAAAATATCATGGCTTGGGTTGGGCGCGCCTAGTCCTCCAAGTAACACACTTGCTTTGCAGAGATATTTTTCTGTTTTATTGACGATGCAGAGGCATTCAACGGTGTGAATCATAACAAAATCGTGAACGGGCTCTATGGAGGACCGTGAGAAGAATGGGATTCCGTAACACTTCATTGTGCGCCTGTAGAACCTGCCTGTGAATTGGGTCAAGAGGCAGTTGTGTGAAGAGAACAAGGGGATACTGAGTGGTTTAAAATCGGGGAAGGCGCGCAAAGGAGTTGTATCCCCTCATCATGCTTATTCAGTCTTTATCCTGAGTAATAATCCATGAAGATGGACGACTTGAAACCGAACGAGGGCGGCACCAGGACTGGAGGAATGTTTATAGGCAATTGGTAGGCGCTATCAGCAGAGTGCACACCTTGTTTGCTGAAAGTGAGGAGGGCTTGAGACTCTTGCTGATGATCGAGGACTGCAGCCGCTTACAGGGATTGCTATGTCAGGTAGTGAAGATAACGATCCTCACCACTGGACAAGCAGCTCATGATAAACGGAGACAAGACTGAGGTTTCCTCTGTCTTGGATCCACAATCAAAGCACACAGAAGCAGCAGCCAAGACATCCAGTGTTGTATGGCATCGGGTTAATCTGCGGCACAACACCCTAGCAACTGTTAAAGAGCAAGAGTACCAAGGTTACTAGGAAAGTGGCTTTCTCATTCTGCACTTGGCTAACCGACATTTTTTTGGTTTTCGGTTTGCATGTCTGTCACTTACACCTGAAAGAACTAAGAATAAGAGAATCCCAAAGTGGTGACTAAGGTTAATTAAGGCAATTAATGAAAATATCAATGGCTATAATTAAATGTTAAAGCCAAAAGGTTATCAGATCCTTCAACAATTCAGTACAATTTGAGATGACTTCACCAAGGCCACAAAGACACATTCAGAATGGCCAAAGTGGAGCCTGGAGCCCAGTGTTTCCTGCCCAAACCTGACTCTTCTAGATGCAGGTTTTTAAAGCACTTACTTTGCCCTGAGATAAACAGGAAGAGGGGATTTTAAAACTGCCAAGGTGAGTTACCAATATGAGATTTCTGGGCTTTCAGATAGAAGGCCACTGCAGCACACATTTGATAAGGCTCTAAACATCAAGAGAATCGCAGGTACATTGGATGTGGAGTCCTTGGGGGAAGGAAGGAAACATATCTCCCTAGACACTAATTAGCTACCATGTGCAGGAGAATAAGCAATCCAACAAAGGAGAAAAAGTGGGGGGAAGATAGTGGTACAGATTTCTGCAAATCCTGTGGAGTTTTTGCTTCTCTTCAACACTATGCCTTATAGGACAAAACTGTTTAAAGACACAACCGAATGGACTCTTGGAACATCACAACAAAATGGCTTTATTTTCTTACAAAGCTAGGACCTTGGATCACTTATATAACCTATTGATTGGCAGCTTTATTTCTGTTTGTATGGTGAGCTGAGACCCAAAACTTTTCCTTTATACTCATTCTCATTTTAATAACCCTCCACAGTTAGACATAAATCTGGAAGAACCACCTGAGCCCTAATTAACAATTTTACTGCAAGACATAAGATATTAGGGTAATCAATTCCTTCTGTCAAGCCCCAGATGTGCCAGCCATTATTTTAACATCTTTATTTAAACCAAATATGGAATAGCTCCCCACTCTTCACTTGGGAAAAAAAAAACCCTCAAAAAATAAAACAAAACCTTAAGAAACCAACAACATAGGAAGCACCACTCTGCAACTGGAATTAGATTTAATTCACGTTCCACCTGACAGTTCTGCATTATTTCACCTCTTGACTTCACAGTAATAAGGTCTCCTGTCATAGACAGTCATTGACTCATGAATGCTTTCTATTTATGAGACAGGCACCGCAAGGGTCAAACAGCAGGAGCCAACTCTGTCCCTGCTCACCCCGCTCTCCTTGCAGCCTGCCACTGTGCCTAGGCGCAGGTGCCCGGTGGGAAAAAGAAGGAGCAAAGGCAACAGCCGTGACTGAGGCTCCTTTATGCTTTCCCATTTCTCGCCCATTCTCCATGACAGCTTAACCCCCAGAGTGGAGAGCAAAGTTAATATTCGTATATTCTGGAGTCTTGGAAAGTGTGTGATGCATACCCTGTTAATTTCTGCCTCTAGAATCCTTCTTGGTTTTGTCTTGCGTTAGGGGGTCGGAGAGAGAAATGTCTTTGCCTTTTATTCCAAAGCAATCTTTCTTGCTTCTATTGCTTTTCTAATCGGGAGGCTTTACATTTAATTAAATCAGAGACAAAGCTGGAATGGCAAGTCTCCAGGGTTGATAGTATGTAACCTCTCACTGCAGTGTCCCAGTGAAGTCATGTGCACGGAGAACAGGACAAAGGAGTGACTGGACTGGTCAGATAAAGACAAAATAGGAATTATTGGAAGATGGTTTCTTTTCTTTCTTTTTTTTTGGGGGGGGGGCATCACTGCTCTCCGGTGGTGGGAGTAGGAGGCCCAGCCCCACTGCTGGAATTGAACCTCCGTCCCAGTGGGTCGCAGTCCCACGCACAACCACTACACCACCAAGGCTCAGCCCGATGGTTTATTTTCTATGTGGAAAATTCAAAAGGTTTCAATACAACAGGCTATGAAAATTCATAGCCTGAAACAAAATCAGGAGCACAGACAACCAATTAAAAAAATGATAGAAAAAAACAATTCCCTGGTAGAAGAATTTAAAAGAACTCAGGAAGAAATCAACCTCAAAATATGCAGAACCTTTATGAGGAAAATTTTAAAACAGAATTGAATACCTTAAAAAATGGAAAAACATCTTATGTTCATAGATGAAAACATTCCTTACCTCAAAAGTGCCAGATTTATCTAATAATCTAGAAATTGAATATACCTTTTTAAAAACTGAATAAAAATTTTCAGGAAACTTGAAATAATTAACTGTAAAACTATGATGAGAACAAGAACAAAGAGAAGATATCTGTCTTAACCCTTCCTACAGTGAGTCTTAATTCACTGCCCTAGAGTCGATGCTGACTCCACAGTGATCTTTTTTTTGCTTTGTTTTTATTGAAAACCTTTGGTAATTAAAACATGAGAAAAATAAAAGTATAAGATGAGCCAGTCAGGGTGCATTATAACAATGATGAGACATACTTTCCTCTGGTTCCTAGTTCCTTCCTACCCACCTACCCCCAACCCACTATCACGATCCCAATTCTGCCGTACAATTCCGACTAGACCAGAGAATGTACATTGGTACAGATAGGAACTGGAAACACAGGGAATCCAGGACAGATGATTCCTTCAGGACCAGTGGTGAGAATGATGATACTGGGACCGTGAAAGGAAGGTGGAGTAGAAAGGGGGAACCGATAACAAGGATCTATACATAAGCTCCTCCCTGGGGGATGGACAACAGAAAAGCGGGTGAAGGGAGATGTCGGACAGTGCAAGATATGGCAAAATAATAATAATTTATAAATTATCAAGGGTTCATAAGGGAGGGGGGAATGGGGAGGGAGGGGGAAAATGAGGAACTGATACCAAGGGCTCAAGTAGAAAGCAAATGTTTTGAGAAGGATGATGGCAACAGGTGTACAAAAATGTGTTTGACCCAATGGATGGATGGATGGATTGTGATGAGTTGTATGAGTCTGCAATAAAAAAAAATTAGAAAGAAAACAACAACAACAACAACAACAAAGCTATAGCCGCTTGTCATCAAGTCTATTTCAACATATAGAGAACTTTTTCCTGAGGGTTTTCAACCTTTACGTCTTTCTGGCAGCAGACTGTCTCGTGTTTCTAACACAGAGGCGCTGGTGGGTTTGAACCGCTGATCTTGCAGTTAGCAGCCCACCTTAACCTGCTGTGTGACCAAGCTTCCTTTAGCATAGGGTAGCACAGATACAGCCAAGATGAAAAACTAAAACCCCGCTGGCATCAAATAGGATCTAACTCACAGTGACCCTGCAAGACAGAGATGAGCAGCTTCTAGGATTCCCAAGGCTGGAAAGAGGCTGTCCTTTCCTACTCTATAAATTAACTACTCCCCTTCTTCACCAGCCTCCCTGTGGACGCGCAGAGTTCTTCAACACTATTTGTTTCTGAGTAACATGTGACTTAAATCGCTACTTCCCCTAACTGCTAAATTATTACTTAAAATGTATTTTAAAAATGAAATTACAAAAACGAAACAAAAAAATTGTAAAAGTAATAAATAAAATGAAAAAACAAAAGAAATTTAAATGGATTACCTAAAACTCCCTGATAACTTTGGAAATACTGTTTGTGGTGAGGGAAAACTTGGCACTGGCCATTACAGTTGCACAACATGATGGACCTATTTTATCTCACTCAATTGTAGACATCACAAATATTGAGCTGACATGTGTACCACACACATATTTTTGAAACCACTAAAAAAAAATTTCCCACCTAACCTATACTCCAAGGGGCACTGCCATCCCAGCTCTTTCGGAGTGTCAGGTTGGTACTTATTTCTAAGCCCCACCCCCTCGCTCCACCCCGACCGCTCCTTCTGCAAACAGCAGCAGCCGCAGGCTGTTCCTGGGTGAGCTCACTGGTCCACACTGCCTGCGCTGTCCAGGGTGCTCTGGGGCTGGACGGCTCCTTGTAGCCCCTTCCTCACCACCTCCATCCCACCCCACGTGGGTGGGTCCAGACCAGGCAGATCATAAACACCATCCCAGGAAGGGAGCCAGGTGAACCGAATAACGAAACACATTGCCACTGACTCAATTCGGAGAGAAAAGGGGGAAAAAAAAAAGATAACCAATTTCCAACCGGCTAGAGAGAGACGGACGATGCGTGGCTTGTGTGCTGGAGATACGTCCGCTCCATTTAGTTCTTCAAATTGTGTCACCACTTGCTCTGGACTTCGTCTTTCTGCCTCAAAAACTTCTTTGCGGCTTAGCGTGATCCAAGAAGCACCACTCTTCTGATTCTCATTCCCACCAGCTGCCCATCTACCCCTCTGAGCAGTCAGGTACAGCCCTGCACGCACACACCCCCCCCCCCACCCCCGCACTCCCCTCTCTAGCTGGCTAGTTTCTCCCTCCGTGATCCCTGTTCCGGATGGAATTGCAGACGGGCTTCCGCTCCGTCAAGATGTTTTAGAGAGCCCTCTTGTCCTTTCCAACGTCACTTCCCACAGAGGATGTCTGGCAGGAATTTGGAAAGACTCGCACAAGCAGACGGATGAAAAGGGCTGGCTTATAAATATTATTTGGCAATTACAAAACAAGGCTTGTTCAGAATAGACTGCTCTGAGATGAAGCATCCAGCCTTAGAACAAGCCCATCCTCAGGTCCTCTGTGGTCACAAGGTGTAGCACAATGCTTTCTTTTATTGTGTATGCAGGCTCTTTGTGGCTGTAGTTATCTGAAAAGGTGCATTTTATTTTTTTTAATCATTTTATTGGGGGCTTATACATCGTTTTTCACAATACAGAAACATACTGTGTCAAGCACCCTCACATGTCCACTTCTATTATCACTCTCCAATGGTCCGCCTTTCCCCCTGAGCCCCTAGTATTGGCTTTTCCATCCCTTCCCCTCTTCCCCTGCTTTCTCCTCCCCACCAACCCTCAATAAGTTATACATTGTTATTGTCCTGTCATAGCATTTGATCTTTTTTGTTACTTTCCTCCCCCTTGAACTTGAAAGCAGATTGGACCGAAGCAGTGTGATTTCATTTTAAAGAACCACAAAGCAGCTTATGAGATTCAGTTGGCTGGAATAATGGCTCTGCAAAAACAAATGGTGATGGTGTCTGTGGCAGTCACATAATCTGGTGTCAATTTGAGAATGAAGACTGTAGGGGTGGAGTCTAGCATGTCAATCCGGAGATAGCCCATGCGACCTCTGTGTGGGTGGCCTTCTCCTTTGGGAAATCTACTTCCGTCTTGGAAGCAGGAGACACTCTCACAGACCCTTGGAGACACCTGACTGACGAAGTTCCCTTCCTGCGAGACATCCATGAGAAGAAGTCACATGGACCCACCCTGACGCAGCCCTGGTGCTGAGAAGCCATGCGGAGACCCCTGCCAGCACTGAGATGTTTGCAATGCCACTGGATGCAAAGACTTTCTACCCACTGGCCTGTGATCTCCTACATTTGGTGTCATTGCATATGTGTTTCGTGAGTCTGAAGAGGACTTTACAGATTGTTGTCTTACAAATGGGCTAGTGGGACTTAAGGACTTGATCTGGACCGGGCTGGGATGTTTTCTCAATGTTCACTTGCTCTTGTATATAAAGCTCTTACACACCTAAGAGTTTCTATGGATCTGCTTCTCTAGTCTACCCAGACTAATACTGTGTCCCTGCACCCATACCTGGAAGGGTTCTCTTGGCAGAGGCTCTACTCCTGAGTCTCCAGAGACCAAACAACAACAACAAACCCAAACAAACTCACTGCCACTGAGTCGATTCTGACTCTGAGCCACCCCAGAGGGCAGAATAAAGCTGCCCCTGGGAGTTTCCCAGAGCATACAGCTTTACAGCAGTAGAAGGCCTCATCTTCCTTCTGCAGAGTGGCTGGTAGTTTTGAACTGCTGACCTTATGGTTATCAGATTAATGGGTAACCACTCTGTCCCCAGGCCTCCACCGGAGGTAAAAAGTATGGCTTATAGGCAATAGATGGGGGTGTGCCTCCATAGAGACGTCTCTGAAGACAGGTTTGGGCTGATCACAGGGAGACATTGCTGCACACAGTGCATCTCCTCCGCCTGTCCCCTTCTCCTCTCCAACAAGGGTGGTGCCGTGGACGACCACGTGTAGCCTGCTGAGACTCTGGGGAATGAACCATTCCTGGGCCCTGAGACTCAGCGACCCAGGCCTGCCAACCAGAATGCTGAATCCTAGAGGTTTGGAGGGGGTTTGCAGCTGCATCAGAATTTTATTTTATTTCTTTATCATTGTTGTGAGTGTATCTGCCGCACAACTCCTGCCGGTTTAGTTTTCTGCCGGTGGGCAATTTGTTGACAGTGGTTTTAACAGATGGCTGTGCAACGCTGGATCAACATGTTTCCTTCACTACTGTGAACACACACACACACACACACGATACCTCTCTGCATGCTACACCCTCATACCCTAAGACACCCTCAGCAGGCTGCCGTGAGCATGCGCACTAGCCCCAGGGCATGACGGCTCCCTCCAGCCCTGTGAAGACCACTCACCGGACTTCCTGGCTCTCAGAGCAATAACAGCTGCCAGCTCTCTCTGCACCTAATAAAATATAAGGGGAGGAAAACAAACCAAATTAGAAGAAGGAAAATACCCAAACTATCAAGAGCAGCATTTTGTTTCTCAGGATGCAGCTAAATTAAGAGCGGTTGAAGCTAAACCTCAGTTTGCAACCTTCGATTGTTTCCTGTTGCTTGGTTTCAAAAAGAATGGTGACGAGAAACATGGAACAAAAGACCCGGCATTTCAACCGTCTTCACATACACGGCCGCCCAGTGCCAGTGAGTCTGCTGATCCTACTGTTTGACCATTTTCCACTCCACAGCTGACCCCCTTACCCATTCCCAAGCTGACCACTGCTTGGGAATTTAGCTCCCAAATCCGGAAAAACTACATAGACTTATGTTTGTGGGGGAGTGGGGGAGAGACCTACAGTGGAAGGCTTGAATGCACACATAGCAAAACACAGGATGGTGGGGAACACCTCAAAGCATACCTATGTAACATTCTGAGAGAATGCAAGGTAACTCATGAAAACATATATGATAAACACTGTATTATTTATTCCTCAAAGCTTCGTATTCACTCAGAAATGCCAGTCAAGCGGAGCTGGGGCCCTTGGGTAAACAGGAGGACGGCCTCCTTGGAGCCCGGCAGTTTTGCTGCAACCCTCTCCGAGCAGGTGAAACGGGGAGAGACAGATGACCTTTCAAGTCCCAAAGCCTTTAAATCCCAGTGATTTGTCCAGACTCTCAGTCAGCCTCACTCTTGCCTCTGAACCCTCCAATCCTTTAAAGCACTCTCAAGGAGAAACAGGAAGCAGAAACAAGAGGTAGCCACAGTCGCTGCCAAAGGAAATATTAAGGGGAAGAAAAGGGAAAAAAGCAAAAAGATAACCTGAAGATAATCCCTGGGAAATCTAGGTTTAATAGCCATCAAATGTCCAAGTATGTTCCTCCTCAGGGCCTAATCTTTTAAGCATAGAAATGTGTGTGTTCGTGTGTTCTGCTGGTTGGGGGTGGAGAGCCATGCGGCTGACGACATCACACACTTTATCGTCCGGGGAAGGTCCAAGGGGTGACTGAGGCTGGCAGCTAGCCGAGGCGGGTGATGCCCAGTGGCCCAGAGGTGCCTCAGAAGAAAGGGGTCTCTGGAAAATCGGCCACGACGCACTCTGGGGAGCCCAGTCTTACTCTGACCCAAGTGGGGTCACTGTGAGTTGGAGCTGATTCAACAGCAATGACACTTTCAAGGCTGACCAGTTGCTCGAATGTGAGGGCAAACACTCCCGCTCTCTTGAGTTCTGACTTTTAGAATGGCTAGGGCCTTGTCCTCACCTCTGAGAGAAGTCACACAGTAAGAAGCAGCCCAGGTGCTCTGATGGCCCCATGGTTAGCACCCAGCTGCTAACCAGAAGGTCAGTGGTTTGAATCTATCCAGTGGCTCTGTGGGAGAACAGACCTTGTGACGTGCCTCTATCAAGGTTAGGCAAGAAAACCCTCGGGAGCAGTTCTATTCTGTCGGGTGGGACAGTGTGAGTCAGAATCACCTTGATGATTCCTAACAGCAATGAAAAGACAAGTTCAGTGTCTCCTCAACTTTGTGAGTTTTATTCTCAACGTACTCGTGATTAGAACACTTTCAGCTGAATGAATTGCATCAAGAGGGTTGGACAGGAACAGAAGCAATGAGTTAACACAAGCAATGTAAATACTTGTGCACTAAATGAATAAACATTAAAATAACAGGTACGGTCTACTTCATGTTTTAAATTTATTGTTGTATTCCTTCACAGTATCACTCATTGTTGGGGGCGAGGGGCTGTTAGTCTGGGTGGACTAGAGAAACAAATCCAGGGAGACTGATATGTATAAAAGAAAGAGTGTTATATACAAGACCAATTGAATATTGAGAAAACATCCCAGCCCACTCCAGATCAAGTCCATAAGTCCAATATTGGCCCATATGTCCAACACTAAACTATAAATTCCTCTTCAGATTCATGAAACACATGCAATGACGCCGAATGCAGGAAGATCACAGGCCAGTGGATGGATGGAGGGTCTTGTGAATCCAGTGGCAGTGTAAATATGTGTCTTGTCAGCAGGAAGAAGAAGCAGAGAATATCAGTGTCCCATCTCCAGTGAGTTACTTATCTCTTTTAAACCTCCAAATGAGGCCATCAAGCTGCAACCTGATTGACAAACTAGACTTCACCCCTTTGAAAGTTGAAAGGCAATTATGTAACTGCCACAGGGGGCAAGATAGTGATTATGCATAGTCACTGGAACCTTCTGTGAATGGCTTCCCACGTTTTTTGGTCTCTCAAGGAGGACTCAACTATTGGCCACAGAGATGAGAAGAAGTCAGAGATGGCAAATGGTATTTGAAGCAGATCACTTTTTTCTTTTTTGTGGCTATGTGCCATCAAATCAATTCAAACTCACAGTGACCCCACATACAATTGGAATACCGAAATCAGCCCACTGCTCCCAACTGGTTCCACTTTTCACACTTAAGATCTTCTTTATGGGGTCTGGTTTAATGTTGCTCTCTCTTTATCTAATATGAAATAGGGTTCAAAGTATAAATGATTCCAAAAAGGAAAAATGTTCTATTTCCAATATTATAGAATACCATATCTTTACAAAGCGTTTTTTTTTTTTGTTTGTTTGTTTGTTTTTTCTGGTGGTGGTGGTGGTGGTGAGGAGCAAGAACCCATTAGAGGATCTGGGAAAAGCCAGGGCAAAAAGTGAGGTAAGCAGTGGGGGTAGGAAGAAGAGCTATGGAGTTTGGTTAGAAGGAACCAGAGTTTCATTGTAATGGGAAAAAAAAGGAATTGTTAAATACATCCTCAGAGCTTCTGCAGTTGAGGAGGACAAGAGGGATGACTCTTCCACACAAAGAGCATCCATGCTTCTGCCCCCGGGAAAATAAAACCCAGATTTTCCATCAGATCTTTAAGTTAAATTACTCTTCCTATAAAACATAAAAGGGCAATTTTGTGCTGATCAAGTAAGTAAAACACAAACTAGATAAGGACTCATGACAGGCTTCTATAGCTCCTGGCACAGTGGGGAGGCACCCAGGTGAAACCATGAAACATCAGGGGTTCAAAACCACCAGCTGTTCTTCTGTGTTAGTCTGGGTAGACCAGAGAAACAAATTCATAAACATGCATATGTATATAAGGGAGAGGTTTATATACAAGAGGAATGGAACATTGAGAGAGCATCCCAACCCAGTTTAGTCCAAGTCCATAAGTTCGATATTAGCCCATATGTCCAATACCAATACATCAGTCCTCTTCAGACTCACAAAGCAACGTGCTATGATGCCAAGAAAATCACAGGCCAGTGGGTGCAAAGTCTTGTGTATCCAGTGGTGGTAGAAGCATCTCAGCCCTGGAAGAAATCTCCATGTGGCTTCTGTGGCCCCAGAGGCCTGGTTCCACCAAGGTAAGTCCATGTGGCTTCTCCTCCAGCTCCTCCAGGACTCAGAGTCTATCCGCATACTGCTCTCTTGTCAGTGGAGCATCTCTAGGAACTGAGTCAAGTCTCTCACCTTCGATTGGGAAATAATGCGAGACTTCCCAGAATCCTCAAGAGAAAGCGATGCCCACACAGAGGTCTCATTGGCTATCTCCAGATTGACAGGCTAGCCTCCACCCCTACACTCCCAATCAATGAAAATGACACCAAAGTACATGACCGCCATGCCTTGTGAAAACACTTTCCGCCTTGGAGGCACTAAGGGCAGTTCTCCTCTGTCTTACATGGTTGTTGTGAGTCTGAATCAGCTCAGTGACAGTGACTTTGCTGGTTTCTTTGTTCTATGGCCTCTTTATTGTATGTTAAAAAACAAAAGCGAGGGCTGAGCCCCGGTGGCGTAGTGGTTGTGCGCGGGACTGCGGCCCACTGGGACGGAGGTTCAATTCCAGCAATGGGGCTGGGCTTCCTACTCCCACCACCGGAGAGCAGTGATGCCCCAAAAAAACCAAAACCAAAACAAACAAAAACAAAAACAACAACAACAAAAAACAAAAGCAAACACATATTCTCAATATTGTTGGTTGCCAACAATTGAGTTGGCTCTAACTCACAACTTGCGCGCGCGCGAGAGAGAGAGAGAGAGAGAGAGAGAGAGAGAGAGAGAGAGAGAGAGAGCAAGCGCTGCTGTGCCTGGTCTTGTGCCACCTCCACTGGCCAATCATCCAAAAGCTCATTGGTTCTTTCATCAGAAAACACGTTAAGCCCTCTGGCCCATGATGACCCCATAGGACAGGGCAGAACTGGGCTATTGGATTTCTGAGGCCATACATCTTGACCAGAGTGTACAGCTCCATCTTCCTCCTGGGGAGTGGCTAGTGGGTTCGAACCGCTGGCTCTGTGGTTCACGACGCAACATGCAAGCCACTACGCCAAAAAACCACACTAGCATGTATTGAAGCAATCATTTTAAATTGTGCCACTAAAGCCTGCTGCCTGTTTGACTGGATGAGAGCTCCCTGAAATGTGAAGAGGTCACAGGTCAGGCTCTGCTAACTCAGAGGGGATCTGGTGCCAAGAGACCTTTGGACACAGAGCTGAGTTCCGGCAAAACACTTGACGAAGACCTGGTCGGCATGAGGCACCCTGTCCCTACGCATCGATGGGCAGGACAGCCTGGTTATAAGGGAGATTTACAGAACCTAGAGTCAGAGCGGCTTTGGACTGTTGCAAGACTTTTTTTTTTTTTTTTTGCTTCTGCTGGGCTAATTCTGGCAGTGGATGGGGACAGCTTGGTTTGCTCTGGATTCATGAGTAAAGCAGATGTCTATCTCACACTAACTATCTGCCATTTAGTAGAGTATGTTGGGTGGAAGAGTTGGAAGTTATAGCAGGTCCCTGGTTCTATTAGATGCCAATTGCCGGTGCAGCAAATCAAAATGAATTCGTTGTTAGTTGGCCCCTACTCACAGCAACTTTATGTAAAACAGAGCCAGGCACATCTGGTTTAAGTAACAAACACAGTGGCTTAAAACAACACATCTCTATTCTTAGAGTTCAGGAGGTCAGAAGTCTGAAACCAGCTTCATGGGTGTGTCGTCCAACTGGCTGGGCAGTATGCTTCTGCAGGCTCCAGGAGAGCATCGCTTCTCTTGGCTCTAGCTTCCAGATCCCCACATCCGTCCAGTCTCTGCTACCATTATGACAGCGCCTTCTCTTCCTCCTTTTTCCATATAACAGCATTTGTGAGGTTCTTGATTCTACCTGTATGACCCAAGATATGCGACCTTCTTCATGTTTGGGAAAGCTTTCCAAGAAAAAGCACTTGCCACTGCGTGGGTCCCAACTACCTGGGGCTCCCTGGGGGGTGGGGTTCAGGGGTCAGTCTTAGTAGTTCCACTTTGCAGGTAAGAATGAGAGCACTGCCGTATTTGTCAAGCCATCCCAGTCTTTCCAGCTCCTTGTCATTTCAGCTGCTGAGTAAGCTTGATCTTTCATTGAGACATCTTCTAATTCAATTCACTAGTAAAGTATCCCGGCCTCCTCTGGGCTTAACGTATAAAAAGTCCGTTATAACCTAATGCAACCATAAGAGGCAGTTATGGTATCTTCAGTATGACAGATAGGATCGACTCAAGAGTCAAGGAAATGAAAAGGCAGCTTTTCAGCAGTTGAAGCTTTACTTTAAAAGACAGTTCATTTAACGTGAGCTGTGCTGGTTAGGCAGTTGTTAAAATGTTTGCCTGCTCACCAAAAGGTCAGTGATTTGAACGCACCAGCTGCCCCATGAGAGGACGAAGTGATGGTCTGTTCCTATAAAGATTCCATAAAGTCTTTGGAAACCCTTTGGAACAGTCCTATCCTACTTTGTCCTAGAGAATCATTGTAAGACAGAATCAATGGCCGCGGGTTTTGGTTGACTCAGTATGAAAACAAAAACAAAACGACCTCTGTTGAAATGCAAATGCGTCTTGGGGTATAGTTGCCCTGGTGAGTTTCCAAATAGGGAATAATTAAGGGACTAAAAGGGTATATCCAATTTTTCCTTCATCTCTAGTTCTGATTAGAAACCAGTCAGAAATATCTTGAAATGCTCGGCTTTCTAGCTTCAATAACCAGTAGAGCTATTCACAAGACGGCCCTGAAATCCAGTAAGATTCAGAGCAGGTCTTTACCCCCGCAGTTTATGTAGTTTTTTTCCTCTCTGGGAGCTCAGTGGTACCCTCGACCTACAATCTAAATGTTCACAAAACTAGTCTATACCAGACCCAAGACTTAGGAGGTCATCGAAGGTGTCAGAGGCCCCTCTGAGTGCTGGGGGCGGGGGGAAAGGGGGGGGGGGAGACACAGTTATGTGAAAGTGCTTCAGAGAGAAATCCTGCAAGTCTTCCTGCAAGTAGAGGCCCTTCAAAAGGAAGTCGCTGAAGACAGACCACTCAGGGAGGAGTGAACAATATTGTCAAAGGTCCTATTTAGCAAAAGGGGTGTCTTTAAAAACTCTTTTGCACAGTTTCTACAGGCTGTTTTAGCAAAAATTTTCATCATCAACTTTGATACTGCCTAAGTAACAATTCACTGCACCGCACATTCAATATCTCCAATTCAGAATCGTCCCTCATCATCATACCTAGCACCAAGAGGGAAAATGAAGGTGGGAGTAACGAAGGTTATGGCTAGAAGAGTCATATCAAATAATTCACTGCACTGCAGATACCATTATACTAATGAAACTAAACCAACTGTCTGAACTTCCCAAGTTAAATGCAATAAATATACTCTGATAGCCTCTCCTGTTTTATTTCTAGTCAACTTTGGACCAGAATATAACCTTAAACTAATTAGGGCTTTTAAAATGCTAGGAAAAAAACTAACAAGCAAACCTGCTTCTTAACACAATTCCCTTACTTTTATCCAGGACACAAACTCGGCAGTAATGGTGACTTGCCCTTTTCTCTGAGGAAGGAGACGCACGTGGGCTGTGTAACAATTTTGCTCCTCCAAGGCCTTTTTTTCCTGATTTCCAAGTTCATTACTACGTTCTAAAGAGCTAATATTGCCACCAGTCTGACACATGGATAATCCTGCAATTACTTCCTAATTCCAACCAATAATTAGAAAATTAAGCTATATTACTGTCTAGACACTACTGCTCTCCACCTATTTAACAAATAGTTGTTTTCCTAGTAATTGTTGTCACCATATCAAAGTGTTTGGTAAGTGAGTCAAGGTGATAAAGTAAGCTTACATCACTCATTTCTATATTACTCTAATCTAAGGATAGTAGGGATATTTAAAGACCTCTTTTTTGTTGTTGCTATTGATTAAATAACAGAAGCATCTACTAATTTTATTATAGCTGGGACAAGAAGTCATTCAAAGACTACTATATATAAGTGGTCTGGAACCAACAAGACAAACTATAAGAAAGTGTACTGCATTCATGTTTCGAATGTCTGTTATTTAAGTCGTGGCATGTACATCAGGAGCGCCCATGTCGCAGTATTGCTCCTCTGCAAACCAAAATGTCAGGGGTTCGAACCCTCTAGCCTCTTCATAAGAGAAAGATGTGACAGTTGGGCTCTATAAAGATGTTTCACTGTCACTGAGTGAGACTCATGAGTTGTGATGCATGGTGACTCTTTAGGACAGGGTAGAACTGTCCCTGTGGGTGTCTGAGACTGTAAATTTTATGGGAGTAGAAAGCCTTATTTTTCTCTCCCTGAGTGGCTGGAGGTTTCGAACTGCTGACTTTGTGGTTAGCAGCCCAATATGGAACCCGCCACGTCCCCAGAGCTCCTCTTACACGAAGACCATAGCTTTGGAAACCCTCTGTGCAGTTCTATTCTGTCTACAGGTTTGCGGTGAATCGGAGTTGACAGGATGGCAGTGAGTGAGTGATTGACATGTGCACCTCATTTGATGGATTCACATGAAAAGGAGCTGAGAGATTTAGTGTATCACATGCATGGGGACAAGAGGAATAGGATTGGGAAGAATACCAGAAAAATTTAGAAGTAGGAAATCTCCATTTATTTTATGCCATCCCCGAGGGTAGCTGTAGGATACTAACTGGTTTGCGTCGTCAGCCCTCAGCATCCCAGGAGTGTTGTGAGAACAGAGAGATGAGCACACACACAGCATGAGGGGCGATGCCCGGCCCGAGTGCTATTCGTCGCCAACCTTGAATTCAAAACCAAACCCACTGCCCTGAAGCCCATTCTGCCTCAGAGCCACTCCACAGGACGGGGTGGCACTGCCCCTTTGGATTTCTGAGACTGTAACTCTTTACAGAAGGAGATCATCTCATCTCTCTCCTGGGGGGTGGCTGCTGGGTTTAAACTACTCATCTTTCGGTTAGCGGCCTACCTGGTAACCTAGTTCACCACCAGGACTCCTGAATGCCATCACTGCATTATTACAATCAGAACAGTTTAACTTAAATATAAGACGGAGGGAGAGAAAACAAGAGGAGCTGATACCAAGGACTCAATAGAAAGTAAATGCCTAGCAGAGAATAATGGCAACAAATGTACAAGCATGCCTGATTCAATTGATGTATGGATTGTGAGAAGAGTTGTAAGAGCCCCAAATAAAATGGCCTTTTAATAAAAAACATGAGTGCATAGTCCTTAATTACTTTATTGTCACATATTTCCAAGCCTTGTGTAATTTTATCAACAATATAAACTCCAAGACAACCACCTCCAAGTTCCCACTTACCAACCCCCCCTCCCTTGGAGCTGGCATCAAAAGGACTTCCATGTTTAATTGAAAAAAAAAAAGAACAAGTTATTTATAAAAATCATTTTATTGGGGGCTCGTACACCAGGGAACAGTTTGTTTTCTAGATAAGGGTTTACATTTCCGGGAGGCTGAAGCTTGACTAAGTGTATGAAGGGCAGGCTTGGTTGCAGAAATTCACTTTGACGCTTCAGAGGGGCCAGTCGCTGAGCTGTAGGCTGTCAGCTTTTGAGAGTCAAAAACCAACTGTTGTATTATGAATCAAAGGACTGCCTGCATCCAACAAGGAATGTGTGCTGGGTTACTTATTTCTGCGACGACAAATCACCACACATTCGGTGGCTTACAATGGCACCTTCCCCACCCCCCCACACCCCCCCGCCATCTCCTAGGTCAAGAGCACAGGTATAATGTGATTCAGCTGAGTTACTGGCGTACCGCCTTGCAAGGCCAACATCGAAGTGCCAGCTGAGCCGCCGTCCTCACAGGAGGCCTGAGAACCTATTCCCTAGCTCTTTCAGCTTGTTGGCAGAATCCAGTTCACCCCTCTACAGGACTCTAGAGTGCCCCTTTCCTGTCGAGTGCAGAGGGGGCAG
>PVJH01013380.1:0-60752 GCA_004026705.1 Nesogale talazaci | reverse complement strand
GTTGGCGGATGCAGAAGAACCAGCTAAAGAGAAGATTCATCTATTGTTATGATTGCAACCAGTGTCACTGAGCAACTTGTGCCGGAGTGCTTCAGCTGGTACAGAAAATGTTACATGAAGCCTCATTGAAAACACAAAGTATTATTTTGTAAGCCACATTCATTTTTAGGGGACAAGAAAACCACAGGGCAGAGGCATCTCGTGCTTAGCTGGTGTGATGTACAGTCACAGAAGGATAGGGTCGCCTTGACTCAGTCCACAATGAGCCCTCTCTGTGAAAAGATGATAGGTGCTATCAGAATTGAAGAGTGTCTCTGGAAAAGAAGCAATGTTTCCAGTAGGGGTGGCATTTTATGTGCCTGGGTGGTCACATAAAATCCCTGGGAATCTCAGTCTGAAAGATCATTCTGTAATACAAGTGAAAGCAGTTTTGAGTCTTCTCACTTTATTAATCAGGGTAATGAAGACCTCTTGCCACCAAGAGACTCCTGAAATCCTTGTCCTTGTGGTAAATCCCTGACCAGAGCACTTCCTACTGAACCCCAGGTTTTCCTCTCTGGGTTTTTATATGTGTGTGGCTTATGATGAGCACGCTTCCAAAGCAGTTCCCTCACAGGCTGGCATTTTGCTCTTGCAAAAGAGCAGAGAGATAGATATAGACATAGATATGACATAGCCCACTATACCACCAGGATGTGTGTGCATGTGTGTGTATAGCATAGCCCACTATAGCACCAGGGTGAATACACACACACACTGCTACGCAAAAAGCTGCCAGCCACAAGATCAGCAGTTCAGATGCTAGGCAGTAAGCAGGTGAGGCTGTCTCATCTAATATTCAGGTATTCAGTCTTGCAAAGGCACAGGAGCAGTTGCCATCCGTCCTATAATTGTTAGTACAGCAGCACGAAGAAAACTGCCTCACAATTTGGTACGCATCCTCACAATGTAAATTTTTCACCTACAGTGAAAAGATTTTACTAACAAGGCTCTGAAGTTAAAGAGTCAAATTCCTGATAGAAGTTTATTTGGGCTCAGAAAATATGTAATCAGAGATTAACTGTAGGAACAAAGGTTCCTTAAGGGAGACAGTGGTAGGTGTAAGACAGGAAAAAGAATTACAAATTAATAATTGCACATGAAGAGGGAGGGAGGGGAAGGGGGGAAGTGAGCTCATACCAAGTGCTTGAGTAAAAAGAAAATGTTTTTTAAACGATGGCCGCATATGTACAAATGTGCCTGACACACTGGATGGTTTGTCATAAAAGCTTTAAGAGTCCCCAATTAAATGCTTTAATAAACCAAATGATAAATAAATAAATATATTTACTTCTTAAAATTTGTTCCATAGGGCTGAGCCCTGGTGGCGTAGTGGTTGTGCGCAGGACTGCGGCCCACTGGGATGGAGGTTCAATTCCAGCAGTGGGGCTGGGCCTCCTACTCCCACCACCGGAGAGCTGTGATGCCCAAAAAACAAAAACAAAAAAAAATTTGTTCCATAAAACACATATTTCCCTATAAATATTCTAAATAGGCACAGAAGGTAAAAATTAAAATTAAACAAGCAAAAAAAACCCCCACCAACATAACCCAGTTTTTAAAAATGTAAAATACTTGAAAAGATAATCCAACAATGGATGTTTTGTGTGTTAATAATTTTAGAAAGGTAGAAATCTGTGCACTAGTGACACCCCCTGGTTCCTGACTTCCCTGCTGTGGTCCCCACTGGCTCATGAACAAAAGAAAAGCGGGGTTCTGGGTAGATGAGCCAGTCTCTAGATGGGTGGGTGCTCTCCCCCCCCAATGTGTACAAGCATTGTAAATGTGGCCTTTTCAGGGGAAAAAAAAAAGGGCTGAGCCCCGGTGGCGTAGTGGTTGTGCGCGGGACTGCGGCCCACTGGGACGGAGGTTCAATTCCAGCAGAGGGGCTGGGCCTCCTACTCCCACCACCGGAGAGCAGTGATGCCCCCCCCAAAAAAAAATGGCCTGCAAGCAGTAAATCACTGCGTTCAAAAAGAACTGTCACCGGGAAGCGACAAAAATAATCATTTTATTTTTGTTGTTTTAAAAAAGAGATTATCTCTGGGAATGGGGAGGAAATTAGGTTCAGGACTGGATGGGCAGGCCTCCCAATATTTATATTTGAGCCCACTCTTGCAGCTACAGTTTCTATCATCTGGTGGAAAGTCTTCCTCTTCTTCACTGCCCCTCCATTGTACCAAACATGGTAGCCTTCTTCAGGGACTAGTGTCTCTTGACAACATATCCCAAGTACTGGAGAAAAGTCTTGCCATCCTTGCTTCTAAGAAGCATTCTGATTGTATGTTTTCCAAGACGGATGGGTTTGTCCTTTTGGCAGGACAGGGCACTTCACATGTCCTCCACCAACAGCACAGTTCACGTGCATTAACTCTTATTCAGTCCTCCTTATTCGTTGTCCAATTTTCACATGCATATGGAGCAACTGAAAATATCTTGTCTTGGATCCAGCACACCTTAGTTCTCAAAGTAACCTTCTTGCTTTTCCACACTTTAAAGAGGCCTGCTGCAGTAGATTGGCCTAATAAAATGCATCATTCCATTTCTTGACTGCTCCTTCCATCAGCCCTGGTCGTGGATACAAGCACGATGAGATCCTTGATGTTGCCCATCTTTCCTCCATCAATGCCTGCATTGCCTCTTGGGTCACTTGGGAGGGTTTGGGTTTCCTTTACCTTCAGGCTGTGTTCATGAGCTTCTATGGTGAGGGCTTCAAGTTCGCTTAAGTTCCAGCAAGCAAGGTTGTGTCAGCTGTTTGATAAAAGTTGTTAGTGAGTCTTCTTTGGGTCTGCATGCCGAGTTCTTCTTCATAGAGTCTAGTTGTTCAGGCTATTTGCTCAGCACGCAGATTCAATAAGCACGAGGAGTGGATACAACTCAAACACAAAGCTTTTCTCATTTTACCCGATGTGCCCTTCCCTTTTTCTCTTGGAGCCCTGCCTCATGACTTATGTTCAGGTTCTGCAGGAGCACAATGAAATGTTCTGGAATTCCCTTCCCTATCAATGTTCTCCATAGTTAGGTATGCAGTCAATACAACACAAGTAGACATCTCTTTGGTATTCTCTGCTGTCAGGTAAGATCAATCTGACGTGAGCAATCATGTTCTTTGTTCCAAGTACCTTTCTTTAACTAGATTAGTCCCTGGGAGGACAAATAGCTTGCGCTTGACTACTAACCTAAAAGTTGATGGTTTCAACCCTCTTAGTGACACCATGGAAGAAAGGTCTGGCAATGTTTCCATAAAAGTCACAGCCTTAAAAAACCCATAGAGCAGTTCTACTTTGTAAAATATCAGCTCTACGGCACTGGTTTTACATAGGTGATAAATAGATACGAGCACAGAGAAACAGAGGGACAGATGATAAATCCCATCCACTGCTGTGATGTCGATGTGGATTCATAGCCACCTGATACAATTTCCTAGGATGTATATCTTTACGGGAGTGTCCAACCTTATGCTTCTCCCTCCAAGTGGCTAGAGGTTTTCAATGGCTGAGTTTGCTGTTAGCAACCCAACACTTACCTGGCAGCACCTCCATGGCTCCTTAGATGAACAGAAAGAGAGACAGAGACAGAGAGACTTGGCTGTTTGCCAAAAGGTTGGCTGTTTGAATCTACCTATGGTAAACTGTGGACTGCTGACAACAACGCCAGAGGTTCAAAACCTCTAGCTGATAAAGGCTTGTCTTCAAACAAGCAGCTATCTAAAAGAAGCATCCACTTAGGCCACACAGAACAAGCAAATCAGTCTGTGGAACCCAATAAAGTACAAATAGGAAGGATGTTCAATTGTGAGCCTCTGGATGACAATGGCAGCCCCAAAGTCATTAGAAGTGTCCACACACAGATTAAGCCTGTGGTGAGCCCTCCCTGACTATAGTCAGGGCCTGGGAACAGCCTTGCCATCAGCCAGAGCGCATTGTCACATCGATAAGGCAGATAGAGTCAGCTTTAAATGTAACACTTTATTATTCGATCTCCCTTCTGACCCATTTTACAGTTGCTTCAGTTTTTTAAAAAGTGAGGGTGAAATACACATGACTGAAGCCTCCAGGGTCTCCCCACTGACCACAGACCAGGGATGTGACTGGATTTGAGATCCTGCGAGTGTTGTGGAAAGAAACACATTATCATATGATCTCCCCTTGGACCCATTTAAAATTCATTCTGTTTTCAACTATTTTCTGCTTTCTTTTCAACTGGGGCTTTTCTATGTCTTACTTTAGCATTGTTTGGTTGTGGGTGGGGGAAGGTTGGTTGATTGGTATATTTTTCAGTATATGAAATCCAGGATAGTAAAAGCTATAGAGACCCTGACTACACTGATGGTTTCTTGGTGGGGCAGTATGGCCGGAGAGGTTGGGAGGAAATGGGAAGCTGAAAACAATGAGTACAAAGTAGAAGAAAATGTCATAAAAATGTATTGTGGAGGTGATTGAACTATTGAATTCTATGATATGTGAATTATATGCCAGTAAAACTGTTTGAAAACAAAACCACCAGCTGCTCTGAGGGAGAAAAGCGAGTCTATCTTCAGGCATAGATATCTATTCTTAGACTCTGAAACCCTGATTTTAAGCTCTGTGGGTCAGAATCGGCTCCAGACTCCATAGTAGTGGGTAGACTGTGTCTCCAAAGAAAGGCCTGGTGATCTCTTTTTCTTTCTTTTTCTTTTGGCAATCTCTTTCTAAAAGGCCATAGGCCTGAAAAACCAAGGGAGCTAGGAAATTGAAATTAGTGTTTGTACAGCATGATTGGTGTAATCAATTTTATTTTATTGTATGCATAAAACACAAAATTGGCAAGTGCTGTGTTTTCTATATTTTTACCAAATGAAAAACAACAACAAAAACAAACTACGAAGGTCAGTTCTACTCTGACACATACATCAGAATTGAACCTATGGGAACTGGTTACATAGATACAAAATCTCTTAAGGGATGAGCCACCCTTTTCACACCAAAGAAGACTAGCATGTCTCTCTGTGTTGTCCTTGCCCTCCATCTGTGCTCTTAACTGATCATCTTATGAGATGTTAGTTTGGAGGACGGTAGAATGATCAGATAAGTCAGGGCTTTAAAACTGGGGAGAACCAGCCTTTCAATTTGAGAGTTTGGGGAAAATGTTAAGTGGCCAGAGTCTTTCCTCAAACTCACCAGTTGCCATGCCCTGCTCCCCCACATGCCTAAACAGATGCTGTCACTGCTCCATTGAGTTTTCAGGATTGTGATCTTTGGAAGCAGATCACCTCGTCTGTCTTCTGAGGGGCCGCTGGATGGGTTCCAATACTCAGCCTTCAGCTAGTATTCAAGCCCATAATGTTCATACCATGCAGGGATTCCAACCCTCCTGGCAAGACTCTGCAGGTGACAGATGAATCAAGAGAGACTCAAGGAGGAGATAGGACCATAGTTCCCAACTGGGGAATAAGAAATCAACATTTAGTGAACATCAGCGATATGCCAGTTATATAAGTTATCTCAGTCTATCTTTGCACTTTATAGATATACTAATTCCCATTTGAGGATTAAGAAACTGATGCGGTAAGAGATTCCCCCAAAGTCACACAGCTGAAAACTAGCAGAAACAGAATTTCACACCAACTCTTTCCATGGTAAGGGAAGTGTTCTCCCTGTGGGCCTCCTGGCATTTCTCTTTAGCTTTTCTCCCATTGTAAGCTAAGTTTCTCCCTGATGGCCTACTAGCACCTCACTGTAACTTTTCTCAGGGGGCTGTTGAATTCCTTTTCCATACCCTTACAATGCCTTAAGGAAAAATTCATTTGAAACTTTTATTTTTACTGAGTCCTGAATTGAAAGGTCTCAGTACGTAGGCCAACAACACTAGAAAAAGCCTGTGGGAGGAATCCAGAACAAGACTCAAGAGAGATCGAGGTGATGGAATTGTTTTGCTTTGTCTTTCCTGAGTTCTCCCAATATAATGGCTTGCTTTTGTCCTGTAATCAAACTGCATCTCCTGTACTCAGGACAAGTTCGCATCAGTCGAGAACAATGTACTTAGATTTGCTCTATGAGACAATCCACAGTGATCTGAGCTCTCTCTAAAGGGCCCCCTTCAAGGACATCCCACTTTGAAAACATGCACATGTTGGTTATATTTGGATGCACCACTAGATGGTACAAAAACCTAGTTTTCTGGTATTGATTTGTTCATGCTGTGATGGCAGCCATGGCAGGATATTTAATTTACAATACCCTGGATATGTTCTTTGTGAAGTTGGAAAGTGAAACACATTGAAATAACATCTGGAAAACAAGCACCGAGTTCCTGATGTTCCTGTCTCCTCTTAATTTACTACCAGTTTGCTAATGACTGAAAAGCTACTTTCAGAAAGACAATCAGGATACATTTCATAACTTCCTCCAACCCGTTGGCAGGAATTTTGCACGCCCAAATCCAATTGCCAGGGTGATACGGCCACTATAACTGGCTCAAACTAAGTAGTGTCTTACTCAATCACTTTTAGAACTGCTGAAAATATGATGAAAATATTTTCAATTGTAGATCAGAAGAAATTGATACCTTGAAATTATGCTGTCTCTATTTTGAAAAGATAAATGCTTTAGAGTTCTGAAAGAAGATGCAACAGGACTCCAGTTGTCTAAAATCCAAAAACCAACTGCCAGAATGAATCTCTGCTGTCGGATGTCAAGGTTTCTGAATGCTTATACATTCTTAATTTCAAAATGAATTAAACAAAAATTTCCTTCTACCTTGAAAATTGTTTTAAATTTCTTTTAAGTAGCCTCTTCATAGAAGGGAAAAATTAGATTCCTTAAAAATTAATCTTCATACCAATGCTACATTACAGAATCAGGGGGATGCATGTGAAGGGGTGGACCGAGGAGATTCCATAGCCTGCATTAATAACAATGTAAGAATAAAATCCAGCTGAGCCCCAGTGGCGTAGTGGTTGTGCCCAGGACTGCGGCCCACTGGGATGGAGGTTCGAGTCCAGCTCCACGGAGCAAAGGCAGGGCCTCCTACTCCCACCACCAGAGGGCAGTGATGCCCCCCAAAAAACAATAAAATCCATAATTGACTCAAGAAAACAGCAAAGATACAAAGTAAACCAAAAGAAAGTACAAAAATGGGTATCACAAAGGTAACAAAACATTGAGGGCACAAGGGAGAAGGGTCTTTGGGGCATGCCGATGACACCCGTGTGATCACATTCTCACAATTTATTGGGCAGAGCACTTAGGATTTGTGCCCTTTTAGTGTATATATGTTAAACACTATTGAAAAGTTCATGAAAAAAAGAAATTAATATTTGGTTGTTCGCCCAGTCCATTACTCTTCTCCTGATACTTAACACAATATATTTCACGGAGCAGTACTCATTAAATGTTGATGTTCCTTTAAATCACCACTATCAGAATGGGGGGAGGGGCCTAAATAGTAATCTTAGAAATAGCACTTAACAGTTTGAGGCTCTCAATCCCCTGAATTTCATGTATTGTAATGGGATGACTGAATCAGGTAAAGCATATAGAGATCAGAGGTAGAAATGAGGGCTAAACCCTGGTGGTGTAGTGGTTGAGTGTGGGACTGTGGCCCACTGGGTTGGCGGTTCAAATCCAGCAGCAGCTCTCCAGGAGCAAGGCTGGGCCTCCCACTCCCACAGAGGGCAGTGATGCCCAAAAAACAAACTAACAGCTGAGCCCTGGTAGCATAAGTGGTTGAGTATGGGACTGGGCTTAACGGTTCAACTCCAGTGGTGGCTCAGGAGCAGTGCTGCGTAGCTCCCATGACCACCAGAGGACAGTGATGACCCCCCCCCAAGAAAAACAAAACAAAACAAAAAAGAAGTACTTTGAAAAAACAAATAAACAAAGACCTGTTATCAAACGTAGAAATGGAGGGTGTCCTGACCGGGAAATAGTATGAAGTCCTCGGAGTGGTGCAAAAGGTTAAGTATTCAGCTGCTATTCAAAAGATTGGCAGTTGAAACCCATTCAGAGGTCCCGTAGAAGATAAGCCTGACTAGCTACCAAAAGGCCACACCCTTGCACGCCCCACAGTTCAGCATTCCTTCACCACACATGGCATTACCATGAGTTGGACTTGATTCTGCAGCAATTTGTTGGCTTGATTGGGGAATAATAGTAATTGGGATGAGACCCATTGTCTTGTACTCATCTGGGGTGACTGACGATCCAAGTCTGCCTGGGACTAACACTGAAAATCATGTGTCCCAGAAAAACCCTGTAGACAAAAACACAAACTAGACTCAATGCCATCAAGTCCACTCTGATTTCCAAGGACCCGTACAGGACAAAATAGAACTGCCCCTGTGGGTTTCTGAGACTGTAATAGAGGAGCATATCATGTCAGTTTTATTTCACAGAGCAGCTGGCTCTGTGGTTAACAGCCCAACACGTAACCCACCTCACCTTCAGGACTCCCCCAAACCCCTCAGTCCTGGGCAACCTGGGACAGTAGGTTATGTATGATTTCCTTAAAATTCATCATCATCCTAATGAGGACGTACATTGCTGTTGTCATTGACCAAGAAGAAGAAGGCGCCCAGGTGGTGCAGTGGCTAAATGTTCGACTGCTAACTGAAAGGTTGGTGATTTGAACACACCAGCCCTGCTGTGAGAGAAGATGTCATTCTCTGCTTCTCTGAAGATTATCGCCTTAGAAACTAGGGGACGGATCTACTCTGTTGTATAAGTTTGCTCTAGTTAGAGAGAATTGACAGCAGCAGGTGGCTGATAAGAACATGCAGGCTGAGAGAAGGTAAGTCACTTGTTTAAAGTAAGAAAGGTAGGAAGGAGGGGAGCATTTTCTCTAGATCTGGTAGACTGACTCAAAAATCAGCATGCTTTCTACTCCACCACAGCTTTGGGAAACGAAAATAGACAGGCAAGTTTGGTCAGAAGTGCAAATTGGATCGTCAGTCACCCCATATGAGTACAGTATAATGTTTCTCATCCCAATTACTATTATACTCAAATCAAACCAAACAAATCATTCCATGGGGTATCGGAGGCCTGTCTGCTGAGGTGCCTCTGAATGGGTTCAAACTGCTAACCTTTTGACTCTCTATCATGCTTGGTGCAGAGACCTCATTCAGTACATTTTATTCAATAAATAGATAAATGAATTATCGGAAGTCCAGGAAGCTGTTAAAGCCAGAAGAAGCCATCTAACCTAACCTTGGTCAAGAACGGAAGGCCAGGAAAGATCTGTAAAGTTCATTTGTTTGTTTGAATACTGAATCTTTTGTACCACCCAAATCCTCTTGGTAGAATGAATAGTCTTCCATTACTCCAAAGAATGAAACAAATGTTAATGTGCACATGCCTCGCTTATATCAGAAATATAACCTCAGGATGATCAAGCTTCAAAACTTCACCAGATGATCCCATAACATATAACGATCATAGGAATTTCCAAAATTCAGGTACATTGGCCTGCCCAGGAACCAATATACCTGTGACACAAGCTAAGAAGCCATGAATGTGTGTTTTCACCAAACATAAGTCCAGTCAGTGGATTCCATAACTTTTTTATTGCTATTTGCTATCTGAGACTAGTGGAGTTCATAAATTGGAATAGATTGAAGAGCTAAATTTCAGAAAAACAAGGCCCCAGTATGAAGCATCTCTATATCATGCCTAGCATAATGCCGGGTGCAGAAACCTCATGCAGTATGTTTTTATTCAATAAATAGATAAATGAAGATAGCCTTGTGTCACTAAGCTCCTTATATGACTGTTGTTTGAAACAAACAAACAAATGAACTTTACAGATTTTTTCTGGGCTTCCCGTTTCTGACCAAGGTTAGATTAGATGGCTTCCTCTGGGCTCTCACAGCTTCCCAGACTGTGGATAATTCTCATATCATGCCATTTAATAATTCAATTAGATTAAGAAGGGTAGTACAATTATCATGACAATCATTTTTAGAACATTTTCTTTGTTCTTTTTTTCAATTTCCCCTAAAATTTCATTTCAAACCTATTCACCTCTCTGTTAATAAGGCATACAGTTAAGTTTCTGTGCTAGCAGAAACTAAGTCTGCCTATTGCCAGCAATGAGAAAACTCTTTTCAAATCATACAGAATTCCCAATACTTGCAAAAGCATTACATGCACAGGTTCCCATCAATCTTTAAATCCGAACTTGCATTCTTAATCTGTATATCAGTGGGTGTTGAAATGAAGTCATTTTAACAAATTGTGACTGTACAAATCAAGGTACTACAGGATAATATTAGACAAGAGCATTTTACAAGCACTACATTACATTACCTTGCAATTGGAGACTTTCGTGTACATTATTTTCGATAACTGAAACTTCACAGAATTTAACAGCAAATTAAGTTTTAAAATTTTAGTTGTGTACATTAGTTCTAGCTTCCTGTTTTTACAATCTATAAGGCTTATGTCACGTGTGGCACCAAAATTATCTACAAAACTGTAAATGTTCTTATCCAGGTCATGAGATAGTTTGTGTTTTTTTGTTTCTTTTCTTAGGGTGAAAACCTGAGAAGCTGCTTTATAAGTTATACTTCTATACTTTAAAGTAGAATACCCTTTTCGGTTCAGCAGATGATGCTAAAAATTGGGCTATTCCTTCTTATTTTCCCTGAGCACAGACAGACAAAAAGGAAAAGAACACTTTCACCACCACGAATTTAGGCTGCCAGTCTTTCAGTTGGATTTATAATACTGAAGCATCAGAAGTCACCTAAGAATGCCCTGACCCTACTCCTTTTTGCTATACATTTTAAAAAAGAAAAGGTATCCAGAAAAAGGTTTCATTTATCCTTCAAAATAAGGGAGCAAAGGATTGCCACCACAAACACTCCCTCTGATCTGGCTCCAGTGATAGCTCAATGTTGGCCAGCGTGGGCCACCTTCGATTGCTTCGGGCCATGTTTTGTATCCCAGGAGCCTCTCTGAGTGTGTTAGTTCGGGTAGACTAGAGAAACAAACTCATAGACACGCATGTGGATATAAGGGAATGGTTTATACACAAAAGGAATGGAACCTTGAGAAAGCATCCCAACCTAGTCCAGTTCAAAGTCATAAGTCCGATATTAGCCCATCTGTCCATATGTCCAATACCAGTCTATAAAGTCTCCTTCTGACTCACGAAGTCACAGGCCAGTGGTTGCAGAGTCTCTGCGCCGGCAGGGGTCCCCTCATGGCTCATTTCCAGGGCTCAGGGTCCATCAACAGCATCCAGTGGTGGTAGAAGCAACTCAGCGCTGGCAGGGCTCTCCACGTGGCCTGTCCCGCTTCAGAGGCCTGGCTTCATCAGGGTAAGGCTGTATGGCTTCTCCTTCGGCTCCTTCAGCTCCTTGGACACTGCCATCTTGTCTTGTTCATAATTCATCGTCCCGGAGACTAAACTCTCAACAACTGGGGAGATAGCTTCTCATCTCCAGGAGGGAAATATCATGAGATTTCCCAGAAGTCTCAGGGGAAAGCCATGCCCACACAAAGGCCTCATTGGCTACCTTCAGATTAACAGGCTAGACTCCACCCCTACACCTCAATCATGAAATTAACATAAGCACATGACCGCCACAATGAGCTAGTATTGCTGTGGTCATTAAACAGCGTCACAAGAGCTTTCAGTCACTGCTGCCCTAGACCGAAACCAGCATTCATTTCCAGAACCAGTGGTAGCACCCTCATGCGCTGCCTCCCCTTCAAGGTCTACAAATTTTAGAAAAACAGAAGGTTTCAAGCAGGGCTTATGCATACTACCCTTTAGATCAAATTCCCCACACAAGGGGAATTTTCAATAATTTTACTTGTTCAAAGTATTACCAAAATCTTAAATGTTAATTTTTTAATTGGGGACTAGTACCTCTGCTTTCTTCTGTCAGAAGGACTTGATTCATTATAGCACACTTAAAAGCAAACCTTCCTGCACACAAATAGGCAGAGCGGCATGAAATTTTACAGAGCCCTTAATCTCATTTGAGAACTTTTAGCCCTGGCTAAACCTCTACAGGGAGCATGTTAGCTAATATTTTCCAAAGACCATGACACTTTCCAAAGTTACAAACAAATTCACATAAAAATTTAGGCAGCATATACAATTTCCCCCAGACATCCCATGCTCCCAATGGTTCCTGTAGCCCAGTGGTTCTCAAGCTGTTGGTCACAACCCCTTTGGGGTCGAACAACCCTTTCATAGAAGTCACCTTAGTCCATTAGAAAAGACTTATTTCAGATGATCTTAAAAACTGAGACACCACTCCTCTGTCTTTAGGTGGGTCCACCCACATGCAGATTCATCCACATATGAGTACTTGGCATGAAGACTGTCACCCATGCTATATATGCCATGCTTTAAGACAAAATTTCATTTATTTGTCATTAGAAAGAAAAATTTCACTATCTATAATTACATACTCTTTTGTGATGAATCACTATGTTTAATTATGTTCAATTTGTAACAATGAAATATATCCTACATATTAGATATTTACGTGATGATTCATAATAGTAGCAAAATTACAGTTATGAAGCAGCAATGAAAACAATTTTATGGTTGTGGGTCACCACAACATGAGGAAAAGTATTAAAGGGTCATGGCATTAGGAAGCTTGAGTACCACTCATCTATTTCCTTTGACTTTTCTCTTGTCCCACTATCATGTTCGGCTTTCATTCAGGTTTCAATCATCCTCTTGGCTACAGTGCCATTGATTAAGTCCCACCAGTCATCCTACATCCTTCTCCCCATAGATTTAAGGTCACTTTTTGTTCCCTTGTCCCTGGGTTTGACACCCCCCTTCCTTTCCCCTACCTCTCCCTCTTCCATGTCCTCCCAGAACTGTCTGTCCAGTTGTTTTCTCCTCCAGATTGTTTACCCGCTTATCTTATCTAGATAGACGTGCAGAGACCATAGTAAGCACAAAACAAAACAAAAGAAAACAAAAACCAAAACAACCAAAACAAGAAAACAGTGACAAAAAGTAAAAATCCTGTAAATAGTTCCAGGTCTGTTTGTTGAATTTAGGAGTGCTTTTGGGTGGAGTCCGATGGGGTGTCATGCACTGGCCCCAAAGTCTACTTTTGGTAGCCCCCAAAGACTTCATTGCTTTGCTCCCCTTGCTGCTCTGTTGCGTGCCCTTAGTATTTTTCTCCAGTCACATCAGGCCCAATTTCCACACTGTGTCTCCAGTGTTGTCCCCGGGAGCCTATGGATCAGTGAGGGATGCCGTGTCTCATGTGTGGCTGGCCCTATGGTCCTCTCTGTGGAAGCGCTTGTTTGTCTATGTTAGGGAACTTGGAAGGCAGCTACTTGGGCAGCTGACTGGAAGAGATCCATATTTGTGTCCATTCCAAGAAAGGTGACTCAACAGAATACAAAAATGATTAGAAAGTATATTACATGCAAGAAAAGTGAATGTGAACAAGGGATCTCGCTGCTGATGTCAGATGGAGCTTAGCTGAAAGCAAAGAATGCCCGAAAGATGTCCATAAAAAGGGGGAATATATGGTTCCTGGACACTAGGCAAGCTCTCTGTCTCATTGCTTGAGAGACTGGATTAGAGGATTGATTATATGACCTGGAAACAGAAGCCTGCTTTCCCCTTAATGTTTAGTGAATTCATCAATCATTTGTCCTGTTGGGATGGACTAACTTCACAAAGCATAATGGTGGCCGGGTACATCCATGTCATGGGGTGTTTCATGGTTTCATTGTATTTTTTAGGGATACAGGGTATGCCATTGTGTGCATGTATCAGAGTTCACTCGTTCTTCTATTAATGGGCACTTGGACTGTTTCCAGCTTCTTGCTCTTGTGAACGGTACTGCAAAAGAAACGCGGGAGCATATGTGTGTTTGTATTCTGTCCCTTAAGGTATTGCTGGGTCATATAGTATTTCTATTGCCATTTGTTTTCATTAGTGCCATAAAGCTGTCCACACGGTCATACCTATTCACAAGCCCACCAGCAGTGTCGAGAAGGTCCAATTCTCCATAGCCTCTCCAACATAGGTTGCTCTGTGTTTTTTTGAATTGGGCTATTGTTGTGAATATGTGTGTGGTTTTTTTTTTTTTTTAGTTTTTTTTTTAGGCATCACTGTCCTCTGGTGGTGGGAGTAGGAAGCCCAGCCTTTGCTCTTGTGGAGCTAGAATTGAACCTCCATCCCAGTAGGCTGCAGTCCCGCGCACAACCACTACGCCACCGGGACTCAGCCCATGAGTGTTTTATATTAACTTTATTTTGAAACCATTTCAAATTTACAATACTTGAAAGAATAGTACAGAGATCTGATTAAAACTTAGCCTATATGCTTTAGAGTAAGAGGATACAGATCACGGTGACTTAAACGAGAGATATTTACTGATTGAAGCCCTGATGGCATATTGATTTCAGGTTGGACTACTAACTGCAAGGTCAGCTTTTCAAATCACCAGCCACTCCTTTGGGGAAAAAGAGGGTTTTCTACTCCTATAAAGAGTCCGTCTCTCCCACCAGAGGGCAGTGATGCCCCGCCCCAAAAAAGTCAGTCTCAGAAACCCACAGGGGCCTTTCTACTCTGTCCTCTATGGTCACTATGATTCCGCATGGACTTAATAGCAGTGAGTTTGTTTGCCTCCTCACCCACCCCCTATATTGGATGATGTAATATTCTTTTAACGGGACCTCTCAGCTGCAAACCATTGCCCAACACTATCTTAAACAGCAGCCAGAGTGAGCCTTTAAAAAAATAAGTTAGATCATGTTATTTTTAGGCTCACAGCCCTGAAAGAGTTCCCCATTGCATTAAAAGAAAGAGCCACGTTCGCGTTTACTCCATCACCCTGTCTTCCTCTCCTCCTCCTCTCACCTGGATCCAAGCACACACCTGGCATTTCCCAATGATCTAGATAGGCTTCTTCCTGGACCTCTTGTACCAGCGCTTCCCTATGACTTCCTTTGAGTGCCTGCATGGCTAACACCTGACTTCTTCGTTGTCTGGTTTCCCTCCCTGTTCCATCACAGTGCCGTGAGTCAGTTCTGACTCCTAGGAACACTATGTACAACAGAAGGCAACACGGCCGGGTCCTGTACCATCCTCACCGTGTCTCTTTCTTTCTTTTTAACTCAAAGATCATTTCATTGGGGGCTCTTACAGCTCTTAGAACAATCCATATCACCATTGTATCAAGCGTGTTTGTCTATAGGTTGCCATCATTCTTTTCTAAACATCTGCTTACTGTTGAGCCCTTGGTAGCAGCTCCTCTTTTCTCCCTCCCCACCCTTGTGACCCCTTCCCTTCATAAATTAGAAATTATTATTATTTTCATACCTTACACCTATTGGTGCAGCCACTGTGTCTGTCCATCTTACTAAAGGTCTTCTTTGTCACTGCCCTTGACCTTTGCCAAGGACTGTTCTCTTCTGGAGACCAGTGATGGTGAGACAAAGTCACACCATCCTGGCTTCTAAGGAGCAAGCTGTATGTACTTACAAGACAGATTTGTTTGTTCTCGTGGCGGTTTGTGGGACTGTCAGTATGCTTTGCCAGCACCCTCTTTCAAAGGCATGGGTTCTTCTTTGGTCTTCCTTTTTCAACATTCAACTTTCACATGCATATGAGAAGATGGAGAAGACCAGGGCTTGGGTCTGGGACCACTTAGGCTTCAAAGTAACATGCTTGCTTTTGTTGTTGTTGGATATTTAAAAAACACTTTAAAGAGACCTTCTGTAGTGGATTTACCCAAGGCACTGTGCTATTTGATTTCTTGCCTGCTAATTCTATGAGCATTGATTGTGGATCCAACCAAGATGAAATCTTGGCAAATTCAATCTTGCCTCCATTGATCATAATGTGACCTACTAGTCCAGTTGTGAGGGCTTTAGTCTTCTTTATACTGAGTCCTGATTCATACTGGAGACGGCATTCCTATGACTGGAATGAAGAACAGATGGAAATAACAGGAAAAGTCTTGGTTTGGGGGGGATTGGGATCAGGACCTTGGGCTCCAGCACTTTGGCTAAATTTGGACAATTACCCCATCCTTCTGCATTTTACTTCATCTTCAGGGGCTTGTTTTGAACATCTGAGCCATTGGAAGAAGGATAAATACATATGCAGATGCATCAGGAATTCTCGTTGAGGACAGTACCCACAAAGATGTCAGGAATTCAAGTCAAAATCAGAAGAGGGTGTTGAAAAGGAGACAGCATCACTAATGTCAGAAGGATACTATGTGAAGGCATTTCTTGACTACGTGAAAGCATTCAGCGGTGCAGATCATGACAAAGCATGAATAGTAGGAATGCCAGACACTACAGAATGCTCAGGTGGAGCCTGCACAAAGGCCAAGAGGTCATCATTGTACCAGAACAAGGGAAGACTGTATGGTGTAAAAATCAGGAGAGGTGTGTGTCACAGTTGCATCCTTTCACCATCCTTATTAAATCTTTGTGCCGAGCATACAAACTGAGGAGCTGGACTCTAGAAAGAACCCATTTGAGGATTGGAGAAAGGCTTATGATGACCTATGATAGGCAGGTAACACAGCTTTGGTTACTGAAAGTCAAGAGGGCCAATGGTGCACTTACTGATGAAGATCAAAGACTATGTCCTTCCTTGTGGATGACGCCTCCACATAAACAAAGCAAAATTCCTCCACCCACACTGGTAGGTGATGTCAGAATGAACATAGGAAATGTTGAATTTATCCAGGATTTAATTTGAGTTCAATCCACAATCAACGCCCGTGGAAACAGCAGTCAAGAACTCAAAGACATACTGCTCTGGGCGTATCTGCTGCAAAACGTGTCTTAAAAGTTTTAAAAAAGGGGCTGAGCCCCAGTAGTGTAGTGGTTGTGCGTGGGACTGTGGTCCACTGGGATGGAGGTTCAATTCCAGCAGTGGGGCTGGGCCTCCTACTCCACCACCGGAGAGCAGTGATGCCCACAAAAAAAAAAAAGTTTTAAAAAGGTGTGGTGGTTGTGTGTGGGACGGCGGCCCACTGGGATGGAGGTTCAAATCCAACTCCAAGGAGCAAAGGCTGGGCATCCTACTCCCACCACCCGAGGGCAGTGATGCCCCTCCAAAAAAAAAAGAAAAAGAAAGAAAGAAAAGTTTTAAAAAGCAAAAATGTCATTTGAGGGATTAATGTGGGCCTAACTCAAGCCACGGTCTTGGCAACAGTAGGCTGTGAAAGTTGGACGATGACTAAGGAAGACCAAAGAAGAATTTATGTCTGTAAAGTATGGTGTTAATGAGGAAGATTGAATATACCGGCGAACGCACAAAGAGGAATGAACAAATCTGTCTCAGACAAAGTAGAGTCACACCGCTCTAAGAATCAAGAATGACACGTTCGTCATTTCAATACTTTGGCCACGATCCCAGGCCCTAGAGAGGAACATCAGGCTTGGAAAGGGTTAACTACTGCACTGCTCACCTTTCGGGCAATTGCAGCTCATGGCAACCCCACATAGTAAGACAGAGGGAAATGGAAGACGTTAGAGCAGTAGGAAGTCTTGTCTTTCTTCTGAGAGCAGGTGATTGTTCCGAACTACTGACCTCGTGGCCAGCGGACCAGTTTATAAACCAGCAAAAACGGAGGAAAGCCCTTACAGAAAATGGGCCCAACCTTGTGATAATTGTAAGGCTGACATGGGATCAGTGGCGTAGAGGGTGGTTCTGAGTCAAAACCACCTCCCAGGCACCTCGGACAACATGTTTGCTAGTACTATCTTCCAAGCGAGCTCTTGATACTGTGTCTGTGTTGGTGTTTAGACTTCTACCTATGCTGGAGTGACAGTGACAATGATTAACCGACCACTTGGGATGTAGCAGGTTCTGTGCTAAGTGCTTTAGAAACATTATCTCAGTTCATTGCTCACAATCAGCCTTTGAGGCAATAGTTTGGGCTGCTATGTTAAAGATAAGGGCATTCAAGCTTGGGGCAGAGTAAGTCAGCTGAGATCGTGCCTTGGATTTAAACCCGGTTTTGTCTGTCTCTAAAATCCATAATCTTCACCCCGACACTCAACTACAGTAGAGCAATTAAGGGATACTAAAATGAAAGGCTGTAGAAGTCAAAGAATATTATAAATAAATAAAAATCGTTGACCTCTTCTGGAAAAGTCATTTGTACCAGCAGTCTTTGTCAAGTGGAAAGATTATATATATATATATATATATATATATATATATATATATATATATATATGCCGGTTCATCAGTTCGTAGCAGTGAACCAACTGACGAATTCACCAACAGTCAGGACCTGCTTTCCACTGTTAACTAAAATAATTTGGCATGCATTTAGAGGCATCACAAAGGGGTTGTTCGAGGGGGAGGCGGGGACTGACACTGTCAAGAGGGAGTGACACCATCATTACTGTCTATAAAATCTTCATACTTTGTTCCAGTAGAAGTTTACCATTTTTAATTAAAAATCTCTGTAGTCAATGATAACAACAAAAACATGTTGGTAAGTTCAGCTTACATGGATCAGTATACCATACAATAAAAAAAGGTAGGAAAAGGTCTTGGCCATAACCAAGCACTGCAACAGAAGGAGACACTGCGTCTATGAACTCGGGACCATCATCATGGGGGGTGGGGGGAAGATGGAACACTCACTGCTGGAGCAGTCCATACCAGAGTATGCTATAAACTACTTTGATGAGGAGCGATGGGGAACTTTCAACACTGGCGACCATCCAATTAAGATGCAACCATTGACTACTCCTGCTCAAGAGGAAATGAGAATGAGGAAAACATTCCAGAGAGCACTTAGGCCCTATTCTCCAGGACCTGAGAGTCAAAGAACTAGAGGACATCTGACTGCCACCACTGACTGTTCTGAGTGAGAGAACAATGTGGAACAAAACTAATTGGGGGGGGGAGTGGTTGTTAGGAGGGGGGCGGAGAAAGACCTGGCTTATAAATTTGATAAAGTCTGGCACAACCCCTGTCACCATGGCCCTTAGACACCTTTCAGGCCCCCAAATAAATTCATCCCCATGACTCAACTCTCTGCTAAACTAGAGACACTGTTTTTTTGGGGGGTGGGGTGGGGGTCGGGTTGGCCAATGCCATTTGCTGGAAAACACAAGCCATCAAGCAGAAGGATGAGAAGGAAGGAAGAATGGAAGGAACACACACAGGCAGGAAGGAGGAAGAGTGCTATTGCATTAAGGGGATCGCCATCAGTGTCCCCATGTCACAAAAGAACATGCAGATAAATGATTACATGGAAAAACCATTGTATTTTCCCCAGCAGTTTTATTGGCACATATGGAGAATTGTACAATCGTTACCACATCAGTTTTAGAACATCCCTCCCCTCCCACCACCACCATGATTACATCGCCTTTAAAATGGGCTGTGCAGGGTCCCTGCGAGAGGATGGAAACAGGCATCTGTGCCCTGAGAGGGAGTTCTGTTTCCCGGGCTCGCTCTTCAAAGCCAGCAGGTGCAGTGGACTTTACCGGCCCTACTTTGCAGACACGGCCACCATGGGAGGCTTAAGGGGGCATTAGAAATGGTCCTGTCCAGTGTAGGATATGAACATAACCATAATTCAGAATTGGTCAAGGGGAGGGACACAACAAGGTGGGGGGAGAGGGGGAAGAGGAGCTGGTCCCAAGGGCTCAAGTAAAAAGAAACTATTTGGGAAAACATTATGGCAACCTATGTACAGATGTGCTTAATACAGTGGATGTATGACATGCTATATGAACTGTAAGAGCTCCCAATGAAATGATTTATTAATAGAAGGAAGAAATGGTCAAAAAATGAGCTGTGCAATCACAATCAGTTCTAGTTCCCTCCCCCTCCTGCCTTCATTATTTATGGATGAAGTCCCTTCCCCCTCCCTACCTCCACCCCTCCATCTCTTATCCACCCTTGCATCAGATATTATCTCTGTGCATCCCTCCCCACCCTCAGTGCATCACCAACTGAGAAACCCAACAGAAGCAATAAAAAACAAAGTAAGGTGGTAAGGATAAAATAATGACCATAATATCAAGATAAAAATACAAATAATGAGTAACAAAGAACAGTCTCTCATCAACATTCAAAAAGCCAGAGAAGAAATTTCTGTTATGGAACCAGTAAGAGATACTTGCACCCAGAAGAAAATAGTTTTCTCTGTAAACTTATACCCACATAATTTTTTTCAAAAAAAAAAGGAAGAGAGAAAGAATGGAAACTATATGAGCATGATTTTCCTCTGAACACATGGAGTAATTACACGTAAAACAAAACAAAACAAAAATATACTCTGGGTTAATTTGCTTTAAAAAAACAGTTTCATTGGCATATAATTCACAAATATAATTCAATAGTTCTATCCCATGAAGAAGAGTTGTGCAATCATCACCACAATCAGTTTTAGAACATTTTCTTCATTCTTGAACTCATCTTTGTGAGCTTCCCATTTCTCCTCAACCTTTCCTGTCACCCCCTCCCAAAACCATTAATCCAGTTACTGTCATTATAATTTTACCTATCCTGGATTTCATAGACCAAAAAAATAAAACAAACTAACAATAACAAAGTAAAACAGAGAAAACCCTCAATTAAAAAGAAGGCAGGAAGTATTAAAAATTAAAACAAATTTTAAATGGATCAAAAGGCAGGTCAAAATTATAAGGTGCTAAATTCTAGCTTAACTGCATCTGCAATGATCCACTTTCCAAGCACTCTGCAAGGGAGTAAGAGTTGGTCCACGGTCAGAGGGGATACAACAGGTATGCCACCCACATGTATTTCCCCTTCATTAAAAGAAAAAAACCTAAACTAAGTAAAAACCGAAAACAACTTGAAAATGGTCCAAAAGGGACATCAAACCATCCGAGACAGCATGGTAGCCTGTCTGCCACAAAGGATTTTACAAGGATTTTTCTCTGCCTGACAACAGGGTCATTCATGTCCCTGAACCTTCAAACGTGCTCCACTGGAGCCCTGTCAGCCTGTGGTTATGGGTTGGCCTGATCACCACGAGGTCCACAGTTTGAAACCACCAGCCAGTCCATAGGGAGAATGATGGGGATTTTCTACTCTCAAATGGAGTGCCAATCTCTGAAAGTGACAGGGGCAGTTCCGCTCCGCAGTGAGTATGGTTTGCCCTTTTAATGAGCTCCAGTCAAACGGTCATTATTATGACACTTTATAGCTTGTGGTTTCGTCTGTCCTCACTGCTATTTGCCTTGTTGAAGACATTTATATGGCACCCGCTTTTGTCACATTTCCTGGTGTTTGGGTCATTTAGGAACCTCTATCAATAACTGTTTGAGGAATTCGAGAGTAATTAAGGGAAAAGAAAAAAAGCTTCCACTCAATTACTCATAATGCAAGGAACAATGTAATTCAATGTAGAAAGTTTTTTTTTGGGGGGGGGGGGCGGCCATCACTGCCCTCTGGTGGGAGTGAGAGGCCCAGCCTTGTTCCTGGAGAGCTGCTGCTGGATTTAAAAATGCTAAGCTAGTGGGCCCCAGCCCCGCACTCAACCACTATGCCACTGGGGCTCAGCCCCAATGTACAAAGATTTTATAAAGCAATGTTATCATTAGTTTTCAAAAACATATAAGAAATATTGCATTTAAGCACCGTACAACCTATTACATATGACTGTATTATTAAAAATAATAATAAACATGACTAAGGGTTCTGGAGGGTCTGGTGTGCGAGGAGGGGGGTGACGCTAAAGCTAACGAAACCACTGCAGTCACTTTAAGGACTCCCAACATGCACTTGTGTGGCTCCCATTAGTTCTCTACTGAACTGGAAAACATCGTCATCACATGCAGCCAGATAACTCCCTCTAGACGACCCAAAACAGGAAACTCATCATTTTTTTTTTTTTTTAGTTTTTTTGGGCATCACGGCTCTCCGGTGGTGGGAGTAGGAGGCCCAGCCCCACTGCTGGAATTGAACCTCCGTCCCAGTGGGCCGCAGTCCCGCGCACAACCACTACGCCACCGGGGCTCAGCCCGAAACTCATTTTCATGGACTGAATTTCAACTCCCAGAGACCCAGTACAGGGTTTGTAGATCTTTGGGAGAGCAGACAACCTCATCTTTCCCCCACAGAACAGCTGGTGAGCTGGAACCTCCCACTTGTAGCTTGGCCTGCAGCTGTTGCTTAGGGACCACACCCCCAGGCTGTCACAGGAACAATGAAGACAACCGGTCAATGCCCTTGAATTACACGTCTGGACGTTGCATTTGGTATATATTTGCTGTGTGTATTTTCAACAACCGTAAAATTAATTATTTTCTGAAGCATCACAGCAAAACCCAAAGTCACCGGTTCACACCTTTCTAAAGGCACAGATTCTTTCTCAATGTGATTTTTTAAATTAATTAATTTACTTTTTCTTTATTTTTTTTCAATGTGATTTTAAAAAGCTTTTTGTCTAAGACATTTATTTAAGTGATCACGAAGGAAGTGATGAGCGATGTTGGCACCTTCCTTCGGACCAAGGTGCAGCCCTCAGGCATGCTGTGGCTGTGTTAGCCTTGGATTGACCTCGGTGATTAAAACTATTATCTGTTGCCCCAGTTTCAGGTAGAAATTTGCAAAAGGTTTCCGTTTGGGGAAAACACACTTTAGTCCCAGCAGGTGTGATTTCCCCTGGTGTCTGGATGAGCCAAGGGGGCTGCGCTAGGGGAGAGAAGGAGCTCTGGTCTGGGAGGAAAACAACAATATCAAGAGCAAAAGAAACATTGTCGTGGAAGCAGCCTGCCCAGGCCACATTTTCACCAGGGTTCCTTAACTGGCCCCATTGAGCGGGCTCGAAATGGAAGTCTTTCTCTTTGGGTCTCTGCTGCCTCCTGCTGGCCACAGGTTATTATTGCAGTCTATGTATCTGAAAAAGTGGCGTTTGTCAAGCTCTCCACCGCTGCGGAATTAATAGGAACTGGCGGAATTCTGACGGCCTAGTGGGAGCAAGGGAGTCTGTCTAATCCTGTCAAGATTTACCATGTTGGAAAACCACAGGGGCAATTCGACTCTGTCCTACAGGTTCACTAGGACGTAGGCGTCGCCATGGACTCAATGGCAGTGAATTTCGTTTTTACTTTTTCACCCGTGCACGCCAGGTGCTGAGCTCACTGCCATGCACTGCCAAGGAGTCAATGCTAAACTGGGTCATAAAAACCTCCTGTGAGTTTCCAAGACGGTAACTGCCGGAGTAGAAAGCGGAGCTGTTGGTGGTTTTGAACACGTAACCACTACCGCACCAGGGCTCCTAGGTGCTGTGGAAAGAGGGAAGAAGAAGCCTGGTCCTTGTTCTTGCTCCGTCTTGTGGGGAAGATGGCAATTACAATAAAAGAACTCGAGGAACAGGATTCCTGTCCTCCCATTATCAACAGGACTGATCAAATGAGTGAAAAGACAACCCTCAGGTTAGGGGGAACTATGCAGGATATATAAAACCCGCTCCTTCTTCACGACAGAAAAAGCCAACAAACAAACAAACAAAAATGGGCAAAGAACTTGAGTCGACTTTTCACCAGAGAATATTCAAATGTCAAGAAGCACCTGAAAAAATGCTTAGCCTCACCAGTCATTCAGGTGAAGCAAATCAAAAGCACAAGCTACCATCTCACCCTACTAAAATGGCTACGATTTTCAAGTCACAAGAGGAATTAGAACCTGCATTTATGGTTGGTGGCAATGTGAAATGGAACAGTCAATATGGAAAGCAGTCTTGTGGCTGCCTAAAAAGTTATAGAGCAATTCTATCTACTCAATTAGGCCCGACAGTGAGTCTGGGGAGTGGAGGAGAAGTACTCCATCAGGTTTCTTAGGGTGTGATCTTTACAAGAGCAGACGACCAGATCTTTTTGTCCATGGAGAGGTCAGTGGGTTTACTCCACGGATCTTTCCCTTAGCGGCACAGTACTTTGCCATTGCATGATCAGGGGACATGACTCAGCACTTCTGCTCCAAGCTTTATAACTGAGAGACTTGAAAATAGGCATATGGATATGCATCACAGTGCTATTCATTATAACCCATGGATTAAAATAGCTCACATATCCATCAACCGATGAAAGTATGAACACAATATGATATGCATACATACTCAATGGGATAGCACTCAGCCATGAAGAGAAATTAAATCTTTTTTGGGGGGGCATCACTGCCCTCTGGTGGTGGTGGGTGCTACCCAGCACTGCTTCTGAGAGCCACCACTGGATTTTAACTGCCAAGCCTGCGGACCACAGTCCTGCACTCAACCACCTACACCACTGGGGCTCAGTCCGAGAAATTAAATCTTAATGCATGCTACAATGTACATGAACTTTCAAGGAATGTGTCGCTCACAAAAGGACAGCTATGATGTGATCCCACTTACAGGAAATAAGAGAATGTATTGAAAACAAAGCTTCTCAAAGGTTTGCCACCGAGGTGTGGGGAGGAGGGGGCCACAAAGAAGGCATTGCTCAGGGAATGCTGAGTTTCCGTTAATGGCTGTGGAATCCTTTGAGACAGTATAGTGGGAAGATTACACAACATAAAAGGTCATCGATGTCATGACTTGGGATTGTCAAACTTGCTGAATTGGCAAATGTTCTGTTATGTTTTTAGTACAAAATTTTGTAAGTGCTGAGCTCCTCTCAAACACCAGTGGGATCATCCAGAAGAACTTTTAGCTCAGGTGCAGGGAAACTACCCCCCCCCCAAGAGTCATCTGTTATCTATAATGTCATTCACGGGTGCTATAAAATGATCTACGTAAAAATCAGCCTGCTATATTTGGCCACACATCGAATGAACTCACTTCTAATGTGATGGCTAGCGCAGCTTTTCCTGGGTGAGATGTGGGGTGCAAGCTAGCATAGATGATTTCTTAAGTTTGAAATGGCCACCAGGCCAGAGGTTCCACCACTCCTCCACTAGACAAAGACCATGAAGAAAGGCCTGAAAAATTAATTCTGAAAAGTAGCTAATGAGAACCTTCTGGATCATGCCAGAAGGTTTTCCTCCTGGCTAACTTCCCACATATCATCAGAAGACAGCAGTCATGAGATGGCAAGACCGTGTGTGGCAAAGTGGAGGGCCAACAAAGCCCACGTGGGCTCTCAGTTCTCCAGAGTGGGTGTCTATGAGAAGAGCATCAGCCTGCCCAATATTAGTCCATAGGTAAGGCCCCCTGATGAAATGTTCCCTGGATGTATAGCTATCCATGCTGCATGTCAGTCTTAAAAGAAGGCGTCATTTTCAGGACCATAGATCTAGACACACCTTAGAATCCCTTAGTATTTCAGCTATGGTCTGTGGCTGTTTTATCCATGTGGCTCGTTCTCAACTGAAGTTCTCAACTAGGCAGTTTTATTTGAGGGGGGTGGGGATGGGGGGGGGACAACCACCACCACAATACTGATGCCTACTCATCAATTAAAAGAAGTAAGAAGTAAATAAGTGGATACGTTAAAAAGACTGATTCCTGCCTCTCCCTCTGCAGAGACCCCAATTTGATGTTTTTGGCAGACCGCCTGGACGGGCAGATTGTTGCAATCTCCTTTTGTAAAAATCACCTCGGTCGGCTTTCGTTTCTGGCTTGTTCTTCCTGTGCTCAAAGTGACAGTCCGAAGTGAAGGAAACCCACACTCTTGAGGGACTCTCTGGGCTTTGGTGTCTAGTCTGACAACGCCCACTTTACAAGCAAAAGTGACTAAGTTATGAAGTAGCACAACCCTCACCTCCTGCTTTTCAGTTTATCATAATGCCCATTGTACCACGGAGAGCTCATGCCATGGACGGAGTCCTCCTCTCTAATTGGGCTCTACCCGTATTTTTCCCAACTTCGGTTCTACATGACAGGCCACCTTAAGGGGTTGTGTGCTTTTAACCCACCTTTAAAAACACATTTTGAACCAAGTGGGATGCTGTTGGAATTGATTCCAGCTCAGGAGTCCTCCGTGTGTTTCCACATAGACCTGTGCTCCAGAGCGGTCCCTGGCTCCAATGCCTGGTGGCACAATGATTAAGTGCTCACCTGCTTCACCGAAATATTGCCAGTTCGAAACCACCAGCCACACTGGAGAAAAAGAGATGTCAAGTGAAGCAGTCCAAATCAACTAGACAGCAGGGAATTAACCTTTTGAAAGCTGATAGCCAGACCTTTCATCCGTGGTAGCATTGGGTGGGTTTCAACTGTCAATGTTTAGATGAGTAACCCATCCCAAACTGCTTGTGCTCCAACCCCCCGGGGTGGGGGGGGCTGCATTCTGAACAAAGAAGTTTAATAGCAGAATTAGCCTGTTTGGACACACAAGTGGAAGAGTGCCTATTTAAGCCTATGTTTCTGCAAATTTGTCTTTTGAAGGAAAAGATTACGATTCACCACCACGACTCGCCCGCTGCCATAGACTTGCCTCCATTCCAATCCTACATAGTTCCTTTGGATTGCTGAGACTACATTTTTATGGGAGCAAGCAGGCCTTCCTTCCTCCCATGGGCCAACTGGTGGGTTTAGACCCATGCACTTAGAGTTTGCAGTCCGACACTTAACCCACAGCACCACCACTCTCCCTTAAAGATCAACGGTCATGGAGAAGCAGCCGCAAGTTCATTGAAAGGAAATTGAATGCAATGTTCCCATAAGTGCCAGTGAGAAAGTGTATTTCAAGATCCAGACTTTCCAAAGCCAAACTCTCATGTTATCAGGGTGAGTGTGGACTGTTTGTTCACATTGGAAGGTTTAAGTCCTGATGGACAGTTTGAAAACTTTGCCCTATCAGTTCACTAAGGGCCAGGATGGAGATCTCAATGCAGAACTTCCCGAGAACTGCTCCTCCCACAAAACACCTCTTTCCTTTTCAAAAGCTACTCATTTTGCTCATCAGCAAGCAAATATCTGTTTTCACTTCTCTACAATCATTTCCCCAACTCAGCAACTTAATGCACCCATGTCGCTTTGATTTACTCAAACGATGTGAATGAAATGTCAGTCAACTAAAGATCTAGCAGATCTGTGGGTAGGATTACCCACTGCCCTGAAAAGTCAATGGATTTCAACTCTCTGAATGGATGTCAGGGAGGTCGAAGCTGGGATCTCTTACTGCCTTGCTTCTCGATGATATGATTCATTGTGTCTTAGACACATTAGCTGAGGAAGCCATGTGTCCCGTAAGCTGGAATGATACAATTTTGGTAGGCAGGATAATAGTCACCAGGAGGAGAATATTTCTATAGCTGCAGTTTCTTAGAGAGCCACGACATGGTTCTGCTGCGTAACAAAGTGGAATATTTAGATGCCCTAGTATTTGCATAATGAAACAAATAGTAAAGATGGAAAGTGGATTGACTTCTGCCTTATGGCAGTTTCTTCTTTGGCCCCGTGTGGTTTACCGGGAGAAAGATAAGCCTGTTTGTTTTCTGGTAGAAATATAGGAAGTTAAAGTAAAGTCAGTGAGTGGGGAAAAAAACAATATAGGAAATTAAAGTTTTGATTTTTTGGTGGGTTGTACTCTTTGGTTATGTGTGAAATTGGAATAAATAAATGTTGTTAATGTATATTTTGAGCTCAGAGGTAGAGACTGCCCCTTGAATTCCTCAGAGACCATGCTGGTTAGAGAAAATGGCTGACAGAAGGTCAAATTGGTTGACAGAAAGCCTGCATCTAGCTTGATGATCTCAGAGGTCTAATTCCATGTACCAATAAAATTGTTTAGATAAGGATTAAGATAAGTTAAATAAATATTGAATTTGACCATTTTAAGAATTGAGTTTAGTACCTGATTCTACTTTGCTTATACTGATTTTGTCTACTTATTATTATTGATATAAGGATTTATGGAAATGATTATTGGGAAGTATGAAAATAGAGAAACTTATAAGTCCACTTGCCTTGAGCCATTAAAATTGGATCTTTAAATGGGTTGAGAACAGGCAAAGAAGGTTTTGAAAAGATTATCCCCACCCAGTGCTTTGGAGTATACTCAGGATGTTTATATTTGAAAACTCTTGCCTAAGGGACTGTTATTCACAGATTAGAGGGGATAAAAAATAACTCTTTGGATATTTGAATTTTGAACTAGTGGTTTTTGTCAGAAGCTGGAAAAAATCTGGAACCACGAAGAAAAATCCTCTCTAGGACTAAACCTTAAGGGGAGCCCGTGGCAGCCTGAAATGCTTGCAAGGTGACCACCTGGATGCATTTGTTGAGTGGAAGTGGCAGAAAAACAGCAATAGAGAGAAGGGCTGAGTGTGGCCACTAACACCCATGTTTTACAAGACTAGAAGAGAAGAAGAAAGCAGACTGACGGGTGTGAAGTTCATGACTTAGCACAAGGGGGCTAGGCTTGTTGAGAATTTATGATGAGGCCATTGTCTAAAGGCAAGACGACCAATGGACACCCTGGTGAGGCTAAGTGAGGCAGCCCACATTGAGGTGAGCAGAACCTGACCAGACTAAGAGAAGATTTTTGAGCTTGTGCACTGGTGCACATTGCTGCTGAATTTAGGGATGGCCTGTTCTGATTTGACTTTGCTTATAGATGCAGACTTCATAAGTTTCCAACTAAAATGAAGACTTTTCACCTTGAAGATATGATTGTCTCCACAAAGCACTGGGTTGATGTAAGTGGGCAGTATAGAGATTGAACACCCAAAATTGGGGGGGGGGGAGGGGGATAAAGGCATGCTGTAGTTGGCTTACAATTTTCATAGGTGTAGGCTTATAGGATTACGGTGTAGATATTACTTAGCTGCAATTGTTAGGCATAGAATATTTTCTGTTTTGTTCACTTGCAGAGTCTAAATGAGGGTGGTACATATTTGAACCATATGCATTTTAATTTGAAACTCTTAGACACAGATATGATTTCATTTATTTATTTATTTGTATGTATGTTTATTTATTTATTTATCTATTTTGACATCACTGCCCTCTGGTGGAAGTAGGAGGCCCAGCCTTGCTCTTGGAGAGCTGTTGCTGGATTTGAACCACCAGCCCAGTGGGCCGCATTCTCGCACACAACCACTATAACACTGGGCCTCAGCCCTATTTTATTATTGTTTGTTCGAAAATTGTATGTGGATAAAGAGTTATGTGAAAGTGTCAAATTGACAAGGAGTAGTCTGTGGTAGTTACATAATTTGATGTCAATTTGAGGATTAGTAGTGAAGGGATGGAGTCTAGCCTGTCAATCAGTTCATAACCAATGAGGTCTTTGTGTGGGCATGGCCTTTACCTGAGGATTCTGGGAACTCCTTCTTCCTTCTTAGAGGCAGAAGACACTCTGTCTCTCTTTGCTCACTCCTTGAGAGACATTTCTGATGAGAAGCCACAAGAAACTACCCTGATGCATCCAGAGCCCAGGGAGTTGGAGAAACCACATGGAGACCCCTGCCAGTGCTGAGATGCTTACAATGCCACTGGATCTACAAGACTTTCCACCCACTGGCCTGTGATCTTCCTTTATTCAACATCATTTTGTATGGGTTGGGAGAGTCTGAAGGGGACTTTATAGATCAGTATAACACAGATTAGCATCAGACATATGGTCTAATATCAGAGGTATGGACTTGATCTGGACTGGGCTGGGATCTTTTCTCAATATTCAATTGCTCTTGTATATAAAGCCCTTTCCTATACACATATGAGTATCTATGAATTTGTTTCTCTAATCTACACAGATTATCATAGATGCCAACCACAATCCTGTCTTACTAGTTTGGCAACAGCCTCAGAAAACTGGCCTTTGGTTCAGGACTTTATGTGAAGCTTCATTAGTTCATTTGTGAGAAGGACCTCCCATGATGTTTGGCAAAGACGTGGGAGGTAATCATTGCTTGTTAGATCTTTCTTTAGATATTAAGGCCTTATTTCTAGAAGGTTCCACTAATGGCTTATAGATAGGCTTATTGCAGCTGGAATTTGGCCTCAACCACATAGTGGCTATTTCTATAGTTCTATCCTGCTTGGATCCCCCAAGTATGCTCATGACAACAACAGTCATGAAATAAAACAGCTGGTTGCATGGGGTGAATCTGCTGCACAAGACATCCTGAAAGTGTAGAAAAGCAAGGCTGCCTCCTGAAAACATATCCAAAGTTTGTGAGTTGAACTTTAGCCATTCACACTTTTCAGGATTCTGACTGTACTTCTTCCAATAGTCTGAGATACTTTCTTTTTTTTTGAGGGGGGCATCACTGCCCACTGGTGGTTGTGGGAGCACCCCAGCGCTGCTCCTGAGAGCCGCCGCTGGATTTGAACCGCCAAGCCCGCGGGCCGCAGTCCCCCGCACAACCACTTACGCCACCGGGCTCAGCCCCCTGAAGTACTTTCAATATTTATCACCCACACCATAATTAAATGCACCAATTCTCCATTGGTCTTCCTTATCCATCGTCTATGAGATGATTGAACAAACCATGGCTTTGGTCAGGTGCACCTTAGTCCTCAAAGTGACCTCCTAGCTTTTCAACACTCTCAAGAGGTCTTGTACAGCAGGTTCACTGCGTACAATGAGTTGACACAATGGACTCACACATAGCAATTGCGAGGATGTCGAGAGACCAGGCAATGTTTCATTCTGTTATAGAGAGGGTCTTCTCTGAGTTACAATTGATTCCAGAGTGTCTAACAGCAGCATCCTCCTAGTGGCCAGTTTGGTATTCTGGGATGTTCCAAACCAGTAAATGCCAGGGAGATGTCTACAAGTTCCTATTGCATTTGAATGAAATCAACTTCAATGAAGCTTAAAATAATTGGCTCAGTGTGTGAGGTTTGGAAAACTTATGACATAAGGAGTTGCTTTCTCATATGATTTTGGCATTAGTCTCAGACCTGTCCTCTTTTCCTTCCTTAGAAAAACTGGTGCTGCCCCTCACAGAGAGGGTCAAACACTCTACTGGGCAGGGCTTCCTGTTTCTCCATGAGGAGCAGGAGTACATTAGGTCCACATGTAGGAAGTCGGCTGTAAAGTGCTATTTATCACTGAGATCTGACCTTGTTCTTAGCTGAGTTTGATAGGATTTCCTCTGGATCATTTGCCCAATGATCTTTGTAGTTAAACCCCATACCAGGACACCTGAGAGAGATTGGGAGTTCAGTTCCAGGCTACAGAAAATATCCACATAAATCTAGATCTAAAGACTTGGGTTTTTTTTCAGTGCATATAAAAATTATGTTGACACTACATGGAAGCCTATTAAGTGTGCTTGATGAAAAAGTTTCAACTAATGGGAGAATTATCAAAATATGACACAAAGATGCAAATTGAGCACATGCTCTTGGGGAAAAAACTGACTTGCTCCTCACAGGATTGCAACAAAACATTCTGTAAAAATATATATCATATCTGCAAAGGATAATAAAATGGGATGTGCCTATATGGAACCCTCTTCCTTCTTTTAAAGAGAGGGAGAAAAAGCTCACAAACTTGCCTGTCTTCCTTCACTAAACACTAGAGAATGTCTCTTCTCTGCAAGATACTAGAAGTGAAATAAGCAAAAAGACTGTCCCAGTTTCGATTTTAACTTGGTAACAGTTTAATCAGGTGTCACATCGGATAGCTGGGGCCAGCTCCGATTGGTTCAGAAGAGTCATTTGATTAACACAGCTATCCATCAGTTATATAAACTTAAAAGTAAATAAAAGATACTTAAAACAAGGATGCTACCTACCCAAAGCATATGGCTTCCAAGTCATTTTACAACCCTATTATCTGTGCTTCATAGAAGGCTGACTGTAAGGTCGGTGGTTCAAATGCATGGGACAGTTCTACTCAGAATCAGAATTAACTAGATGGCAACGAGTTTGAATGTTGTTTAGCTCTTGAGGTTCTAGTAGCACTGTTGGGCAGGCATTAGGCTGCTGACTCTAAGGCTGGCAGTTCAAACCCACCAGTTTGAGAAAGATAAGGTGGCCCACTCCGGTAAAGATTCCTCCGTAGAACACTAGATAGGACCACCATGAGTCGGAATCAACTCAACAGCAGTGAGTTGGTGTGGGAGAAGACAGGACTTTTCAACAATTATATACTCCAAAATGTTAAGCAAACTGTTTACCAGCATTTGGTGTGGAAGTTAAGTTAGCTGTGCTCCCGGAAACTCCCAGTTATCTGAGGCCTTTGTGTGTCTCACAATAGAGCTGACTCCCGTGCTGTTAGGATGATGGTTCCCTTCCTTTGAAGCCTGTGGGCGGATTCACATGCTGTTGTTAACGATCTCTAGTGTAACCTGTTTAGCCACATCCAGGAGTCTGGGGTCTGCTCTTGTCACATGGGACCCTGACACTTACTTCTCTTTCCTATAAGGCATGCATATGGCACAACCCCTTCCTATGACGTATGTCCTTGCTTGTAATTGGGGGCATGGCTTGGCTCCAGAGGGTATATAAGGATTGGACATAGGATAGAGGTGCTCTCTTCTCTCTCTCTTTTTCTCTCTCCTGCCTATCTCTTGCCCCTCAGCACCGGATGCTCTCAGGCCCCTTTCCCTCATCATGTAATCCCTACCCCCCCCAACTCTCTCTCCATGTGGAGCACCGAGTGGGGTGGAGGTGAGTATGCTACCCTGATGTGATATATGTCTGATTCTCATTGTTTCTCTCTCTCTCATTCTCTCTATATCCTTATTATAATAAATAATAATTATCACTGTACAACTGCCTATTGAACCCGTGATGTATGTATCAGAAGCTGGCCTCTTCTGATAGGTCGGGATTCGGGTTCCTGACATTATCTACATTTACTGTAGTTGTGTGGTGGAAATACAGGTACTGTGTAATGGTGTGCTTTGTTTTCAATATCTTGTTGTTGTTGTTTTGGTTTTTTGGGGGGCCATCACTGCCCTCTGGTGGTCGTGGGAACTACCCAGTGCTGCTCCTGAGAGCTGCCACTAGATTTGAAGTGCCAAGCCCGCGGGCTGCAGTCCCGCACTCGACCACTTACGCCACCGGGGCTCAGCCCTGTTTTCAATATCTTTTATTTAATTGTATGTAACTTGATTTTTCATAATGGGTATGTCTAGCAACTGGCTTGAAAAATTCCTAAATTTCCATTATCAAGCTCTGAAGGAGGGTTTCCAAGTTCTGCCTGGGAGGTGGGGGTGGGGTGGGAGGTTACAACAACAAAGTGAATGGAGCACATGTGATAGTCTGAGCGAAATCACACCGACAAGTCCCAGGGTGGCGCAAATACTTAACAAACTGGGCCGCTAATCTTAAACTTAGAGGTTCACACCTGGGAAGTGAAGCCTGGCAATGTATTACTGATAAACCAGTCTTTGAAACTAGCACAATTCTACTCTGACACAAATGGGGGTTTGCCAGGAGTCAGAATAGACACAATGGTCATTGAACCAAATACCTTGTTTAGGGAAGTAATTAGTAAATCATGTATTTTTAAATCCTGGTATTTGCTAAGCCCTGTAGTTTTCCCAGACATGGTATAAATGATGCCATTTTCTTCTCTATAATATCCTTTCTTATAAACACCCAAACCTACCTTTTCCAAGAAAACCTGATGCTGGGATAAGGATAACATCTGGCATATATGATTGGTGTGAGGACAATGAACAGTACACAAGTTCCCTAACTACAGAGAGTCTTAGAAATGGCACTGCTTTGCATTGACAATAGCACCCAGGGGAAAATACCTACTTTCTCTTTGAATTTGGTGCCTTGAAAAACCCCTAAAGGTCATATTGGCAACCTAAAAATGAAACTAGAATGGAAATGACGAAAGAATAGTGTCGCATTTTACTTTTAAGTAAGAGGAGGGACTGCTGGGGAGCAGAGCTAGGAATCTAACCGTTTCGTTCTAAACCGAGGCTTCTTTCCACATTACTGACAATGAATCCCATTGCAAACTCTTGGAAATGAACCCTAAGCTACGTTTTCTCTGAGACTTTGAATTTTCATTTTTTCCTTTGTGTTCCTGTTAAGTTTCTTGTTTGCAAAGAGGAGAAGGTCATCTGCTTAGAGAAAAGATGGATGGGGAAATTAAATCAACTCAGAAATATTAACTAAATCTCCACTATGTGCCACATTCTAAAGTTGCAACTTTCGCGGCCTTTTCCTCCCCAATGCAATCTTTCTATTTTCTTAGAACACCTTTCCAATGAGCTCCCCATTATTACCCCATATCTTTTGAGGATCACTATCAAGATTACCAATTTGGAATCTCATATAACAGTCACAATAACCTACGGAGTTGACTTCTTTACCTTGTGCTGAACTGCCTCAGCAGAGACCCCTCAGAAGCCATGGTTCTGATGGAACCTGTGGGATTGATTGAACCCGAAGGAGACTAAGGCAAGCACATTACTGAGAGGACTTGTCTGCACCCACTGACTGATCGGCGAAACAGGTTGAAATACATTTTATTTGGAATAAACTTGTGCATATAGGAACTGGAACCGTCTTAGCCATATTTTGTGGTTCTCCTCATTCAACCCAAGTGAAGTGGGAATGCTGAGCACTTCAGCTTCCTTACTTTGGATCTATCACCGGGAAAGAGCAATAGCTGGGAAAGGACATCGGGTTTAGTAAGAGGCTGAGGAAAGGGGCTGGATTCTTCCATCTCCATATTTCAAGTTCTGATGGCTTGAGAATTTTCCCCTCTCTCATATCTGTGAGGTCACTCACACCACGTATCCAGTTAAACCCCCTATAAAATCATGCATTCTTTTTTCCTGTAGGAAGAATAGGTTTCAATCCCACTCTCTGACACAGCATTCGGCATTTGACCGGCTCAGACTGGACACAGACGAAAGAAGAGACACCTGGAACTGCTAGTTGAACTTAAGAACAAGGAACATCTGGGTAGAAGACCCAACCAGGAGGAACTGGTTACCGGGTGCATTCACATCATCCCATAATAAAAGTGGTTACAGGTCCAGAAGCCTTTGCTTTCATTCCCAATTTGAATACCTATTGTGCGTGCACCCAATTATCATAATCCTCTTCATGTAGGCCCAATTATCAGAATTCTCCACCTCCTTTGAGGAATAAATGTAATGTCCTTCCTGCCTAGACTCCCTTAAAAATTTTCTTCACGGAGATGTCATCTGTGTTGTCCTAGACCCTTCTAAATCTCATCTTGGAAAATGCTTCTTTATTCAATAAACCATTTTAACATTTCCCCTTGTAAGGTGCTTCCCTTTCTAACAAATCTCTTTGCGTGCATGATCACCTTGACTCCCTGTTTCATTGTTCTTACTTAGAAGGGAAAGAATCTTCAATTGGAAGTTGACTCTGTTGACCACTTGAGGGACAGTCAAAAAGTGGAATCTTCAATGAGATGAACTGACACAATAACTGTGATAATGGATTCAATCATGTCAGTGATGGTCAAGATGCCAGAGGACTTGGCATAGATCCATTCTTTCAAAACCGAAGGTTGTTGTGAACCAGAACTTACTCAATGAAAACTCATTTTAAGAGGGATGCGTATTCTGAGGAATAAGAACAGGAGACAGTGAAAGCTCACAAAGACCCTAATGTAATGGAGCTCAAGGGAAGATCAGAGAAAGCTCCTTTGAAAAGACATATTAGGGGGCACTCAGAAACATACCTTTAGCTGGGGTAAAGGAGACACATAAGGATGGCCTTCCCCCCCCCTCTTCTTTCATTTTTTCCCTTACCCTTTCCCTTCCTTCCTTCCTTCTTCTAAATTATCTTAGCAGGCAAATATTTATAAAATCTGAATGAGAACAGAGAATTAAACCTCAGTCACAAGGTAGAATAAAATGGATCATTTGACCAGTGCACTCAGTTTCCCCCCTTGGACTGATGTACCATTACCAGGGATTTATTTCTCAGTTACTCCTGACAAAATATTGTTTAGCACCAAATTTAAATTGTGTATATCTCAAACTACTGTGCCTGGAAGGCACCCAAGAAAGTACTTTACCTTGGCAAATGTATAGCCTTAGTCATGAGTGGACCTGTTGATTATTTAGACATAATGTTGAAAAATAAAATCAATTGATGTCCGGTGCATTCTGACTCTGTGTATCAAAGTAGAACTGCTGCATAGGGTTGTTTTTCTGTTTTGTGTTTTCATTTTTGAAAATAAGATTTTTTAAAATTGTGTTTTGGTGAAAGTTTACATAGTAATTTTTCACAGTGTTGATATTCTCCTTCATTGTTTTCTAGTTGTTCCATTTCCAGTTCTCTAGTTTCCCTATTCCAATATCTTTTCATCTTTGCTTTGGATTAAATGTTGACCTTTAAGACTCATACAGACTGGCTATTTATTTAGTTATTTAAAAAAACATTTGCTGTGACTTGGGAGAACAGAGATCAGCTCTCAATTCAGCAATTCATACATTTCTTGTTTCATGTTACTGGCTGCAATACTCACAAGGCAACATCACTTATCCAACTACTTCCATGTTTACTGTTTCCATTCCTCTTCCTTTACCCAACCTTTCTAATCTTTTTCTTTGGGTAAACGCTGCTCTTCTAATCTCAAATGTGTGATTATTCCAAGATGTGAGTACCTCCTTTGTGTTATTCTTCTCCTTATGATAGGTCTATTGTTTGACTGAATATTGGGACCAAACCCAAACCAAACTCAGTGCTGACTCAGTGTCCTATAGCGATCCTGTAGGACAGAGCAGAAGTGCCCATGTGGGTTTCTGACATTGTAACTCTATATGGGAATAGAAAACCCTCTCTTCTGAGAAGACGCTTGTGTTTCAAATTACTGGCCTTGCAGCTAGCAGCACACTGTGTAGGAGATGAGGTCACCCTAAAGGACCATAGTCTTAAGGGAGGCACCAGTCTATCTGAGCAGTAAGCCTGGTCTTTTTTTAAAAAAATATTTTTACTGGGGGCTCATACTGCTCTTATCACAATCCATCCATTCATTCATTGGGTCAAGCATATTTGTACATTTGTTGCCATCATTATTTTCAAAGCATTTTCTTTCTACTTGAGTCCTTGGTATCAGATCCTCATTTTCCCCTCACCCACCCGCCTTCCATCATGATAATTGAAACTATCCTGATAATTTGATAATTTAGATAATTTATAAATTTTTGAAAATTTAGAATGTTTTTCATATCTTACACTGACCGCTGTCTCCCTTCACCCACTTTTCTGTTGTCTATCTTGCTAGGAGGGGGTAATATGTAGATAATTGTAATCAGTTCTCCCACCTTCCCCTTCCCTCCTAGTGTGGCTACTCTTATTATTGGTCCTGAGAGGTTATCTGTCCTGGATTCCCTGTGTTTCCAGCTTTTGTCTGTACCAGTATACATGCTCTGCTCTAGCTGGAATTTTTTTTGGGGGGGCATCACTGCTCTCCGGCGTTGGGAGTAGGAGGCCCAGCCCCACTGCTGGAATTGAACCTCTGTCCCAGTGGGCCACAGTCCCGCGCACAATCACTACGCCACCGGGGCTCAGCCCTGTAGCCAGATTTTTAAAGTAGAATTGTGGTCATTAGAGTGGGGGGGGAAGCATTAAAGAACTAGAGGAAAAATGTGTTTCATGGTGCTACACTGCACCCTAACTGACTCATCTCAACCTTGTGACCCTTGTGACCCCTTGTAAGGGGATGCTCAATTGTCGACAGATGGGCATTGGGTCTCCACTCCACCCTCCCCATCATTCACATTGATATGATTTTATTCTGGGTCTTTAATGCCTGACACCTGTTTCCATTGACAGCTCATGATCACACAGGCTGGTGTGCTTCTTCCATGTGGGGTTTTTTTTTTTGCTTCTCTACTAGATGGCCTCTTGTTTGCCTTCAAGCCTTTAAGACCCCAGACTCTATATCTTTTGAGAGTCAGGCACTATCAGCTTTCTTTACATTTGCACATGCACCCATTTTGTCTTCAGCGATGTTGTGAGGAAGGTGAACATCATGGAATGCCATGTAATTAGAACAAAGCGTTCATGTGAGGGAGTACTTGAGTGGAGGTCCAATGTCTATCTGCTACCTTAATATTTAACATATGTACATAGATCTGTTTCCCTATTGTCATATATAAATATATTTACATATATACATGCCTGTATTTAGACCTCCATAAATACCCTTTGTCTCCTAATTCTTCCCTCTTTTTCCTTTTGCTTTCCTCTTGTCCCACTATCGTGTTCAGCCTTCATTTGTGCTTCAGTAATTCCTCTTGAATACATTCCCTTGATTAAGCCCCACCAAAACCTGGTCTTTCGTATGATCTTGAGTTTTTCCCCCCACATTTTTCTCTCACTCTCTTCAGGACCTCTACTCACTACACACTATCAATGAGTCAATTCTGATTCATAGTGACCCTAAAGGACAGAGTAGAACTGCTTCCTTAAAATGTCTAAGACTTTAACCCTTTATGTTTGGGGAGAGCCTCATCTTACTCCTGTGGAGCAACTGGTGGGCTGGAACTGCTGACCTCATGGTTAGCAGCTCAATGCATAGCCCACAATGGCACCAGGACTCTTTTCAGGACATTCTAACATTACCTGTGTCGAAGCAATTGGTAATAGTGGGCTCACATCATCCAGGTCTTCTGGTCTCAGCATCATGAAAGCTGATATTTGAGTGTGTCAACTGGGACTAATGGTTTCCACATATCTTCATGTCTTTGAATTTTATCACTCTTCTTTCCTCACTTGTGATTTTTTAAAGCCCTCAGTGGCTACTCACCAAATTAGGATGCAGAACTTTGTCTCGCTGGACTATGCTCTGCCAAATGAAATTGGTATCCACTGAGACTATGGTCCTGCTACCAAAGGCCCAGCAATGCACTCTCTCACAGTATTTGGTTATATCTAATATTTATTCATAACTCTACCCTCCACACTGTATGCTCCACCACATTCATGGTTATATTTGCAGCAATGGTAAATGACCATGGACACATATCCTCTGTCAGGTTTTCACAGAGCACTCACTGATCTAGTAGACAATAACCTTGATTTTATGTGTCACTCTAATTTTCTGGGAGAAGGAGATCTAAGGGTATAGTTTAGGTTTAAGATTTAAATGGGGAGCTGAGCCCCGGTGGCATAGTGGTTGTGTGCAGGACTGTGGCCCACTGGGTTGGAGGTTCAATTCCCGCTCACAGGAGCAAAGGCTGGGCCTCCTACTCCTACCACCAAGGAAGTGATGCCTAAAAAATTTTTTTAAAAGATTTAAATGGGGAGTCTTGTGTGATCACGAAGTGTCGAAGGGATCACGTATCAGGCACCAAAGAACTAAAAAATATGTTATTGTAAATGAGGGGGAGTACAGGTTGTGGACCCAAAGCCCATCTGTAGGTAATGAGCTTCTCCTTACAGAGGGAACGCAGGGAGGAGATGAGCCAGTTAGGGTGCAGTGCAGCAATGATGAAGCATACGACTTTCCTCTAGTTCTTCAGTGCTTCCTCCTCCACACTATCATAATCCCAACTCTACCTTACAAGTCCGGTTAAACCAGAGGATGTACACTGATACAGATAGGAACCGGAAACATAGGGAATCCAGGACAGATGATCCCTTCAGGACCAGTGGTGAGAGTGGCAATACTGGGAGGCTAGAGGGAAGATGGGGTGGAAAGGGTAAACAGATAATAAGAATCTACATATAACCTCCCCCCTGGAGTACAGACACCAGGAAGTGGGTGAAGGGAGACATAGACAGTGTAAGATATGACAGTAATAATAATTTATAAATTATCGAGAGTTCATGAGTGAGGGGGAGCAAGGAGGTAGGGGAAAAATGAGGAACCAATGCCAAGGGCTTAAATAGAAAGCAAATGTTTTGAGACTGATCAGGGCAATGGAAGTACAAATGTGCTTGACATATAATGGACATATGTATGGATTGTGATAAGAGTTGTATGTGCCCCAAATAAAATTATTAATAAATAAATAAATGTGGAGTCTTCTGGTCTCAGGTGGTCCATTGAGTCTGATTTTTTCTTTCCTTTTTTAGGAATTTGAGTCTTGTTCTCCATCCCCCCTCCCCCATTTTGCATAAATCAAGTATTGTGAACACAATCAAATCTGTCTTTGATGTCACCAGACACCACCTAGTTCTTCTAATCTCAATGTTTTCAATAGCCATCATTTTTCAGAAGTAGCTCGCCAAGTCTTTCTTGCAGGAAAAACTCAAATTCAATGCCAAGTTGATGTTGACTCCTAACGACCCTATAGGACAGGTAGAAATGAATCAGAGAGTAGACGAGACTCTGCCTGCTTGTGGGAATAGAAAACCCCAACCTTTCTTCTTCAGAGAGACTGGTGGTTTTGAACTGCTTGCCTTGTGGATTGCAGCCCAACATGTACCTACTATGCTACAAGGACTCCAAGAACGGTTGTGTTTAAACTATCAGCTATTTGACTATCAGCCACGTGCTTCATCATTTGCACCACTAGGAATATGGCACCTAAAAGAATTGTCGCCAAGTCGATTTTCATACACAGAAGTCCTATAGACCCCAACAAAATTGCCCCATAGGGTTTCCAAGGCTTTATGGAAACAGACTAGCAGATCTTTCTCCCATAGAACAGCAGGTGGGTTCAATAAGCGGACCTATTAAATGCTTGGCTAAACATACCCACGCGTCTCACCACTGGGCCTCTTTCATCCACACAGAGCTTATGTCAAACGTGTCTCCAACTAGAGGAAGCTAGTGAAACCAATGCCTTGATGCAGCCAGTCAATAGGGAGCGAATAGCCAGGCTCCCACTTTTACGTTTCATACAACCACTTCTTCACACCCTGGGTAACCACCAGATGCTGGCAGGGATGTTTTCTCTTAACTGTCATTTTTCTTCTCTGGGCTTATGCCTCCATTCATGTAGACAGAGTTATCTGGGCCGAGGAAAGCAAGCTGGCCAACGATTTGTGCAAAACTCAGCAGTTTCAATTTTGGAGAAATCCTTTTCACTTGCAGTGGCAATAGAAGGGCCCTTCCCCTGGAAATCTCGCTTTGAACTCTACCTTTGGATGAACCTAAATATCAGAGCGAAACTCAGTCAAAACCACAATGTAGACCCCATGTAAGTAAAAGGTAACCTGAAACATGAAGGTTCTCTCAATACCTTTTTGAGCGGGAGCAGACATAAAGGACCAACTTCACTGAGATTTCAAACAATGAGTGAAATCTAAAACCATAGGTTCTAGGCTTTGGCATTCAGTAGAGGTGGGTGGTGAAATAGTAACAAATGCTACCATGATTCCAGCTGCTGCCAAGCTCACCATCGAAGAGTAAGCTTTTAGTATATGCCAGGAGGTGTCTTGCTAAGCCCTTATGGCTTATCCTACCAACCCTGCGGGGTAGGTGTGATTGTGACCCTCCCCCCACTTATGGATGAGGAAATGAGGCTTAAGAAAGACAATACAAAGACCCACATTCTCAAGATCCGTGTCAGTGATGAGAATTGAACACAAGTGGGTTCTATGTCAGTGTTTCTATTCTTAACCCAGTAAAATTAAAGGGGGAAACATTTGAAATAATAACAAGCTGATTTCTAAAGCAAAAGAGAAGTGTGTTCTTTTTTACAACTAGATTGTGAACATTCACCTTTGTAATGGTGCAACTTATTTTTTTAAGCCTCTTGGCCCTCTGGTGGTTGTAGGAGCTACCCAGTGCTGCTCCTAAGAGCCGCCGTTGGATTTGACGCGCCAAGCCTGTGGGCAGCAGTCCTGCACTCAACCACTTACACCTCCGGGGCTCAGCCCTGGTGCTACTTATTGTGTTAATCAAAATAGTCTTTATTTCCTGACCAGCATTGCTACTATCTTAAAATAAGAAGGTGGAGCTTGGAAGAGGTAGCCTGTCAGAAGACTGCAAACTTTCAAAACACTTTTTGTTTTCGTTTTATTAAGATTTTGGTTTTCCTTAGAGTGGCCAAAATAGTGAGTGCTGGTCACTTTGATAGTACTACATGTAGCTAGTGTACATGGGGGAATGGTTAGATCAGGAAGGTAGGCATGCTTACACCTCTTTACAGTTTACAAAGGACTTCGTCTCTCACATGGTACTCAAATATACTTTTTAGTCTTTTATGCTGAAATAGCTTTCCTGCTTTTAGGTTGGAATAGAATTCCAGAGTTTGCAAAGAAATGCACTGGAAAATTTTGCCTACCCTTCCCAACAGGAACATTTACCACAACTAAATACAAGGTTGATTTCAAGTAATTAGAACAATCTACAGACCTTGTTCTGTTTTCACCAGTTATGCCTGCCTTAGTGTGTGCACATGTGAGCACACTTATGTATGCATATGTTAGACAGGATTCTCTAGAAAAACAAAGCCAGGACACTAATAATTGTATACATATATTTATATAGCTCGAAAACATAAGAAGTAAACAGTTAATTAATCTATAAAGCAGTACAAGTGGGTCAGTGCAACTCACTTCTCTGAGACAGCTGATACACTGGCAGTCCTTTGTGTCCTGAGGGCCACTGAGTAGTCCTCTGTAGAACAATTCAGGCCACAGGCAGCAAACAGAAAGACAGGTCACCAACAGTCAGCCAGATGACAAGGTCCACCAGTCCCCAGTTCAAGAGATGTATATTCCAGGAGCCTGGCAAAGCAGGTCTTGAGGGAACCTCAACTTACAGCGACACAGTCCACAGGTTAGGTGTCCCACAGGTAGTGTAGCTTGTAAATGGAAGCACAGGACAAGCAAGGCAGCAGCACACTATCCGATGATCAAAAATCAAGAGACAACAAGGGCGAGGCTTGCCGAGCAATTTATCTCTCCGCCCTACAGTTAATCCCACATGTATCCATTGGCCATGTTGGCACAATAAATCTACCTATCACAATGCATTTCATGCAATTTTATCAAGTGTAGAGAGTAGATTAAAAGTATTAATACATGTATGTATGTATGTGTGTGTGTGTATATGTGTGTGTGTGTGTGTGTGTGTTTGGCAGGGGATATTTTAGAAATAACCAAATGCCTTGAGAATGAAAGATGGAGTAGTTCTACTCTATCCTATAGGGTCGTGATGAATCGAGATGAACTCAATGATAGTGAGCTGGGGTATTTGTTTTTTGTAAATGCCTTGATGGAATGAGTTACTAGGCCTAGGGGAGCAGGACCGTGGTCTTAGGGAACACCAAGACTAATTGGCATACATAGTTCAAAATGACAAGCTTCGATATTCTAAACCTGGTAAGTAGTAACTTGGGTTTTTAGGTTGTGAGTAGCCATCTAATACACAATTATTAATTTCTCCTTGCCTGGAGGAAAGAAGACATGCCAAAACAATTACTCTAATGCTGGGCTGAGCCCCGGTGGCGTAGTGGTTGTGCATGGAACTGCAGCCCACTGGGACGGAGGTTCAATTCCAGCAGTGGGGCTGGGCCTCCTACTCCCACCGCCAGAGAGCTGTGATGCCCAAAAAACAAAACAAAACAACACAAAAAAACAATTACTCTATGGAAGACACAAACATCAGTCTCCACAACCCTGAGACTAGAAGAACTAGATGGTGCCCAGTTACCACTCTCAACTTCTCTGAAAAGAATCACATTAGAAGGCCCTGGATAGAGTGGAAGAGAATATGGAACAGAATTCAAAGTCATAAAAGATATCAGGTTTACTAATCCAATAGCAATTGGGAGTATCTCCAAGACTCTGGCCCTTAGTTACTCTGGAGGTCTAGGACTGAACCAAGTCCCATGTGAGAATAATCAAACACTTAAGAACAAAAGTGCAAACTTTACCCAAGGACAAAATACAGAGGATTAGGAAAGAAAGAAGGATGAAAATAGGAAATGCAAGTAAGAAGTGGGATTAGGTTATGGTACATTGTGGGACTGCAATGGATGAGTTTGAACAAAATATATATGAGTTGTTGAGTGGAAAACTAAGGATCTGTTTTGTAGATTTGCTGATGAGGCACAACTTAAGGTAAGGAGAAACAGCTGCAAATAGCTGCTCGCAATCAGGATTTGGAATGTGTGAAGTATGACTATAGGAAAACTGAAAGCAGTCAAACATGAAACAGAATACATGAAGATCGATATCCTAGACATTAGTGAACTGGAATGGACTGGCACTGACCGTTTTGAATCAGAGAAATCATACAATTTACTATGCTGGGAATAACATAATCAAAAGAATGGTATAGCCTTCATTGTCAAAAAGGATGTTCCAAAATTCATCCTGGAATACAATGCTGTCTGTGATAGAATTATATCTATACATCTTCAAGGATATCCAACCAATACAGGCACTTTTCAAATTTATGCACAATCCACGAAATCAAGTGATGAAGATTTTGAAGAATTCTACCAGTCTTCAGTCAGAAATTGATCAAACATGTAATCAAGATGCATTGATAATTATTGGTGATTGTAATACCAAAAGGAAGAACAGTAGTTGGAAAATATAGCCTTGATGTTAGCAACAAAGCTGGAGATCACAAGACAGAACTTTGTAAGACAAAGGGCTTTTTCATAGCCAATACTTTTTTTCAACAACAAAAAAGACAGTTGTATACATGGACTTGCACAGATGAATACACCAAAATCAAATTGGCTAAATCTGTGGGAAGACACAAAGCTCAATATCAGCAGCTAAAACCCAGCCAGGGGCTGACAATGGAACAGATTTTCAATTGCTCCCTTGTCAGTTCAGGATAAAACTGAACATCTCAAGAAGAGATTTGCTGTAATGACCACTAAAGACAGAAGACCTGATGAACTGTAGGAGGACCTCAAGAACATCATAGTTGAAAAAAGCCAAAGGTATTAAAAAGACAGGAAAAATGCAAAGATCAAAGTAGATGTCAGAAGAGACATTAAGAATCATAGAGTATCTAAAACAATGGAAGGAAGGAAGGAATCACGGCACTGAATAGAAAATTCCAAAGGGTAGTTCGAGAAGGAAAGCCAGCTATTATAATGAAATGTGGAAACACTGAGAATTAGAGGAACAAAATGGAAGCACATGTTCAGCATAGCTGAAACAAAGAACTCAAGAAAAACTCACACCTAGAGTGGAAATCATGAAAGATTTGATGGACTAAGTATTGAATGATGCAGGAAGTATCAAGAAAAAATGGAAAGGATACACAGTGTTGCCGAAGCAAAAAGAACTAGGTGATATTCCACCATGTTAGAAGGTAGCATATGGGCAAGAGCTAATGGTATTGAAGAAAGGAGTTCAAGATGTGCTAAAAGCATTCAAGAAAATGAAGAATCCAGGAAGGGATGGAATACCAATTTAAATGTTTCAACCAACTGATGAAGCACTAGACACCCTCATTGCTTGATGCCAGAAGATTTGAAAGACAGCTACTTGGCCAACTGCTTAGAAGAGATCCATATTTGTGTTCATTCCATCGAAAAGTAACCGAAAGACTGCTCAAACTATAAAACAATATCAATGAGACCATGATAAATATAAAAAGCTGAAGTTGTCACGGGTTTTGTCTTGCTTTGGATTTATAATCAATGCTCATGGAAAAATCAGTTACGAGATCAAAAGACGAGTTGCATTAAGTAATTCTGCCGCTCCAAACCTCTTTAGAGTATTGAAAAAGAAGGATGACTAATTCATCATGTGACCCATGCCATGTTTCGGTTATTTTCCCATTGCCTCATACACATGTGAAAGTTGAACATTGAATCAGGAAGATCAAAGAAGAACCAATGCTTTTGAATTGTGGTGCTGAGGGAGAATATTGAATTTACCAAGGACCGCTCGAAAGGACAAACCAATCTGTCTTAGGAGTAAAGCCAAAGTACTCTTTAGAGGCAAAGAATGCAAGACTTCATCTTACATGTTGTCTGGAGAGACCAGTTTCTGGACAAGGACATCATGCTTGGTAGAGGGCAGCAATAAAGAAGAAAGCTATCAAGGAGATGGATTGACATAGTGACTACAGCATGACCTCAGGCATAGGAACAATTGTGAAGTTGGTACAGGAACGTGCAGTGTTTTGTTATGTTGTGCACAGAGACACTGTGGGTCAGAACTGACTCAGAGGCACCCAACAACAACAGCAGGGCCATGGCAGGGGAGGTTGGGGGGAATGGGGAGCTAGCAATAATGACTACGTGAAGAAATGTTTTGTAATCAACTGTAGTAATGATTGCTTGACTCTTCTTAATATAATTGAATGATTAAATTGCCTATTTTGTGAATTACATGCCAATAAAATGATCTTTTTTTATAGGCATCACTGCCCTCAGGTGGTGGGAGGAAGAGGGAATCGAACCTCCATCCCAGTGGGCCTCAGTCCCACGCACAACCACTACGCCACCGGGGCCCAGCCCTATACTATTTTAATAGAGTGCTTTCATAAGCAAACTCATGAGGCAAATTTAAATAGAATAATGATTTGAGGTGAGATGATAATATGGGAAGCCAGTTATATAAATATCTGGAGGGGCAAAACTCCAAGGAAAACGAAATAGAAGTTCAAAGGTATTGAGATGTGTGGTGGGAAAGGGGGCATGCTTGCTGTGTTTGCAAACAAAGAAGTGAGTGTGGCTGTGGCAGCTGCAAGAAAGGAGACAAGGAAGGAGAAGAGATCCAAAAGAATGACACAGGACAGCTCAACGGAAACTTTTCGGTATAGTGAGGACTTTGGATTTCATTCTAATTGAAGTGATGAGTATAATTTCAATTGAATGCTATCAAAGTGATCAGAAGGTTTTAAGGGGGATTTTAGAAAAACATGATGACTTACATTTCAGAAAAATTACTCTGGCTGTGTTGCAGAGAAAGAAAGGGATACAGCCCTGAGAAGAGGCAGGGATAGTGGCTTCTCAATGGCAGGATTTTCAAACGCCTGTGAAATGGGAAGTAATGCTGTGGTGCTTCTGTGTGCATCAGTAAAGAGGGCTCCAAAATCTTCATCAGACTCTCAGCAGTCAATATCCACATTAGAAATGCAAAGGCTCACTCGTTTGTAAACTAAGCACCATCCTCTATCCCATAAGGACCACGTCCTGCTCTGCTGCTTTGTTCTCCAACCTGTCCTTTGAAGTCTCTAGGCTCTTTGTCCAATCATACTAAATAAACAGGGTTCCTTTTGGGGCCATTCTTTTTTTCTTTCTGAGCCTTTGGGCATACGGTTACAACCTCTGCCTAGTTCAGAATACGGCCTTGTTCATCTGGCACATTCTTATTTTTCCTTCAAAATCATTTCCAGGGTTAGAATTCTTTGACCTCTCTGGAAAGAAGTCAGCACGTGCACTTCTGGGATCCCATAATCACACCACCACTGAACACATTCCATAAACAGCTACGTCTTTTCCTCCACTGGACTCAGAACCTGGAGGATAGGAACCAGGGCTTACTCATCTCTGAGTATTAGTTGATAGCGACTAGTTAGAGCTGGTCCTCCAGGATGACCTAAAAAAGACACCAGGAAATGATTGCCTTGGGGAAGGCAGATTAGAGGACAATCTAATTGCAACGATAAAGTGTGTTGCTTAGAGAGCAACACAAAGTCCAGTCACTAAACACTGTGTGACCACCCACCCTAGATAATCATCTACAAAGAGGATGTTCACTAGATGAAAGATTGGGTTGCATCTACTCCCCCAGACCTCTTCCAAATCTGAGTTTCTGAGTCCTTGAAAATCTGACATTTCTCTGTTCTTACTTCTGGATGGAACCGGGTTTCTGCTCTGGAAGGCATGTCAACTTCATATTCCTATTGTCTAGACCAGGGTTAGAAAAGGTACTTTCCAGAAGTTTATCATCCCGGGCAGACTCACTATGGCTGCCTTTGCCTTCTCAGCGCCTCTGACTTCCCATCTGAAAACTGACTAATACTTGCTAACGGTGTGTTCTGAGATCCTTTGATGAAAATGCCATAGTATGTAAGTATCGAGTATTGCTATGAATAATAAAAACTGGATGAAGTTTCTGTTGCTTACCCCTCAAGCTGCATTGCAGAAAATGTGTGTCTCTTACCAAACCGCAGGGCGTATCTCCATTGCAGAAAAGAGACTAGTAAAACCTATGTGGCCCCTCAGTCCTTCAAGTTCAATAAAACAGAGTACTTGCTTTTCCAAAATTCTTCTAATTACAAAAATGCTGTAAAGCTTTGCATGCAATTGTGCGTTGTGCTTAGCAATTTCCCATCAAAGACAATAGAACTCCTGGTACTGGTAATCAAGGAGCCCTGGTAGTGCAATAGTTAAACTCTAACAAAAAGGCTAGTGGTTCGAACCCGCCGATCACTTGTAAAGATAAAGATGTGGCCGTCTACTCCCATGAAGACAGTCAGCCTTGGAAGCCCTCCAGGGAAGTTTTACTATGTCCTGCAGAGTTGCAATGAGTAAGAAGAGACTCACTGACAATGGCTTTAGTTTCTAGGGTGGCTCTGACTTGAGACGGACTCACTGACAATGGGTTTTGAGTTGAAGGGCAGTGGCAAGCGAGCATTTTGTCTACCCCGGGCAGCGCTCCCTTTCTAGAAACGTTCCAAACATGAGTTTGAAAAGGGACTGCTGTGTGCATACAGAACTCTATTGACAGAACCTGACAATTGGTATAAGCACAGACACTAGATCTGCGCCGATTCAACGGGAAGCATTCCCTGGAATTCTGATCGTAGAGATTAGAAGGCGTAAGTAGACATTCCTCCCTAGCAGTTACACTCCACAGTCTGAACACAGACCTGATTCATTACCATGTCTTTAGCTGGGTGGATGAATGTCTGAGATAATGAAGCTGCCACACAGAGATGCAGAGAGAGAAGAGAGGGAAGGAAAAGAAGGGGGAGGATGAGAGAATCTTGTCAGTTGCCGGTACTCAAGCTTTTGCTCCAGATGCCTTTGCCCTTCCCAAGGTTTGGCTACATGAACCAGTAAATCTTGTCCGCCCTCCCCCCCCCACACACATCCTTGTTTTTTATTTTATTTTTATGGTTGTTTGTTTTTGCCTGAGAAAAATTCTACCTAACTTTCAGTCACTAGCAGTGAGTTAGTCTGCGTAGACTAGAGAAAACAAATTCACAGAAATTCATATGTGTATAAGAGAAAGTTTTATATGAAGGGTAATTAATTGTGCATTAAGAAAACGTCCCAATCCAGTCCAGTCCAAAGGCATAAATACGACAGCCCATATGTCCAACACCGATATACAAAGTCCTCCTCAAACTCACAGAACACACACCATGACACCGACTGTGGGAAGAAAGCTGAATCAGTGAGTGTGTAAGCATCCCAGCACTGGCAAGGATCTCCACAAAGCTGCTCCAGCACGTAGGGCTCCATCAGCGTAGGTCCATGTGACTTCCCCTCAGGGATTTCTCGCAGGAAGTGAGTCTTGTCAGCTGAGGCAGAGAACTAGCTAAGGCAGCCATAACTGGTCTGACTACCAGAAAGCAGGGCATCAAGAAAGGCTGATCCATTTATCTCTCTGCCCTTCAATTAAACTTCCCTTCACTTAACCCCATATGTGCTTATTGGTCAGGCTAGCACAATAAACCTAACAATTACAAGCAACCGCAAGAATCCTTACTAAGAGGGCTGAGCCCTGGTGGTGGTGGCGTAGTGGTTGTGTGTGGGACTGTGGCTCACTGGGTTGGCGGTTCAAATCCTGCAGCAGCTCTCCAGGAGCAAGGCTGGGCCTCCTACACCCACCAGAGGGCAGGGATGCAAAAAAAAATCCTTAAAAACAAAGAGGTTTATAGTGTTCAAGGTGCCTGGCAACGCAGTGGTTAAAAGTTCAGGAGCTTCATGATCACAATTCTACCACATAAATCCAGATAGACGAGGAAATGTACAGTGAAGTTGGAAACATGGGAAACTTAGGATAGATGATCCATCAAGACTAGTAATAGGAGTGGTAATACCAGGAGGGTGGAGGGATGGTGGAATAGAAAGGGAGAACCAATTTCAGGGATCTACACGTAGCCTCCTCTCTGGGACACGGGCAACAGGGAAGTGAGTATTGGGACACATTGGATAGTGTACAGGATGAAAATAATAACAATTTTTAAATTACTAAGGGTTCATGGGGGAGGGGTGAGGAAGGGAAATATAGGGAGCTGATACTGGGGGCCTGGAGGGAGGGAGGATGTTTTGAGAGTGATGATGGCATACACATGTAAATGTGGCCCGCATACAATTGATGTATGTATGGACTGTGATGGGAGTTGTATGAACCCCCAATAAAATGATTAAAAAAACTGAAAATATACGTCCCCACTCCCAGCCATTCCTGGGGCTTTGGGGTCTGCTCAAGGGGAGTTCCTCTCGGCCATGGCGATACAGTAAATGGTGTGAATCTTTGCCTGGGCATGCCTACACAGTAGGATATGCTGGACCCCTCTAGGGTTTCCCATATGGGCTCCAATAAATTTCTTCCTTTTTGCTTTGAGAAAAATGAAAGTATAAACTCTATCTGTCCTTTCTGTGCCACCAGTTTTTTAAGTTACCATCATTAAATATTTTTATATATTACACTGTTAAAATTATTTGACATGTTTTCTCTTGTTTCCCCCCTCATAAAGCTATTATCATAAAGTGAGTTGTGTTTGCTAAATTTGCTTGGAATAGAGCTGTGAAAAGTCACTGCTACTTGGTTAAAAAAAATACAACCAATTCCACATATTTCCCTTTTTCTTTTTTCTTTTTTTTTATATTTCCCTTTTTCTATTTATTTTCTTTCTCCATAAAAACTGATTCCTGGGCTGAGCACCAGTGGCACAGTGGTTGTGCGTGGGACTGAGGCCCACTGGGATGGAGGTTCGATTCCAGCTCCACGGAGCAAAAGCTGGGCCTCCGATGCCCCAAAACAAAACAAAACAAAACAAACTGATTCTTTCCCTTAATACCTGAAGAACCTTTCCAGTTTCTCTTATAAAAGAAGAGTGTACATCTTGATGCTTTCCCATCATTCTATACAGTAAATTTTTATCATACATTAAAAATAAATAAATAAATAAACAAAAAAAAAGAAAAAATACTCTGGAAATGATGATGGCAACATATATACAAATGTGCTTGATACAATTGATGTATGGATTGTTGTAAGAGCCCCGATAAAATGTTTTATTTTTTTAAAAAGTTCAGGGGCAATTCCCAAAGTCTGCATTTTGAATTCATCAGGAGATCGGTGGACAGGCGAGCGAGAGATGTGGCAGTGGCAGTCTGCTTCAGAACCGAACATGGAGCAGTTCTACTTGGTTCTAGATGCTTACTGAGTTCGAATCCACTTGATGGCCCTGGGTTTGAAAAGGTTTCAAAAAGTTTTGTAAAGTGAAATTAAAAGACAATGGAATTTTTCCCAAGAATATATATATATGTATATATATAGAGAGAATCTGTAAGCTCTTTTTTAATTAAAAATCATTTTATTGTGGGCTCATACATCGTTTTTCACAATACATAAATCAACATACTGTGCCAAGCACTTTAACATGTCCGCTGCTGTTATCGTTCTCCAATCATCCGCCTTTTCCCTTGAGCCCCTGGTATTGGCTTTTCCATCACTTCCCCTCTTCCCCTGCTCTCCCCTCCCCACCAATTTTCTATCCAAGCAATTTTCTGAAGGACTTAGGCTTGAAAAGGTCTTGAGAGACCAGTTGATCCAACCTTCATTATACAGATGAAATTTACCAGGCATTTTCAAAACAATGAATGTCATATTCCTCATGAAATGCAGGTCATCTCCCACACCCACTCATTCTGTCACCTTTCACCAATATACAAGGGATCAATAACTTTAAGTTATATATCTCCTGAACTTATAATGACTATGAATGCTTACATTTTTAGTGCATCAAACTATTCTAATTCATATTCAGTTCTTGACTTTGGTGTGACAATCTAATGTAAAATCAGATTGCTATCCTTTTTTATTTAATTCTTACAAAACTACTGTTACATTTTGGCTTTTTGTTTGTTTGTTTTTGGCATCACTGCCCTCTGGTGAGAGTGAGAGGCCCAGCCTTGCTCCTGGAGAGCTGCTGCTAGATTTGAACTGCCAGCCCTGTGGACCACAGTCCTGCACTCAACCACTACACCACCAGGGCTCAACCACATTTTGGCTTTTAAAAAATTATATGACCAGTTTTCATGTTGACAATTGTATCTTCAATGCTTTCATAAACTGATGAACTCATCATTGCAGAAAAATTATCCTTCTACCACTGTGAGTCTATAATATATATTTTGGAAATTATGATATGATTCATTATTACCAGGCCAATGGATAGTTCTTCAGAAGGATATATGGGTAAGATATTGGTTGTTATAAATTAATCGCAAATAAATAAATTGTTATTGCTGTTAGCTTTTTGTTTCTTTACATATCTATTGGTAATTAAAATCTAAGATGGGTGATTCTATAGAGACAGTAACTGAATTCATGGCTTCTTGGAGGAACTTGGGAAGAAATGAACAGCTAACAATAAGGAGCACAAGAAAGAAGAAAATGTTTTGAAATTAACTGTGGTGATGATTGTACAATTCTTCTTGATATGATTAACTATTGAATTGTATGATATGTAGATTATGTCCTAATAAAACTGCTTACAATATAGTAATACCTACATTTTAGGTAATCAAGCAATTTCATTTTTATAGACATATAGTAGATACTCAATAGATGCCAATTACTGAAATAAACCCTGGTGGCTCTGTTGAGTTAGCATTGGCCTGCTCCCCAGTCAAGAGTTCAAACCCATCAGCTGCTGTACAGGAGAAAAAATGGGCTTGCTACTCCTTTAATTGATGTATTCTGACTAAAGTGTTGGTGAAAAGCATTGAAAATACCATGGACTGCCCCTCAACCCCCCCCCCCAAAAAAAACACACCCCCAAACTCCACAGATCGTATGGTCAAATGTTCATTAGAGGCAAGGGTGTTAAGAATTAGTCTCACATATTTGGACATGTTGTTGGAGAGACCGGTCCCTGGAGAAAGACGTCGCGCTTGGTAAAGTGGAGAAGCAGTGAAAGAGAAGGTCCTCGAGGAGCTGGATGGACACTGTGGCTGCATCAGTGGACTCCAACATAAGACCACTGTGAGCACAGCACGGGACAGGGAGATGCTTGGTTCTGTTGTACATACGGTCGCTAAGAGCGGGATCTGACTCGGTAATATTTAATAACAATAGACTCATAAAGACCTATAGGTTCTCCTGAGTCTTCCAACTCACAGTGATCTTATAGGACAGATCACAACTACCTCTGTGGGGTGTTGAGGGACACCGAGGCTATAAATCTTTATAGGAGTAGACAGTCTCATGTTTCGCCCTTGGAGTGGCTCATGCTTTTAAACTACTGACCTTGTAATACGCAGTCCAATGCAAAACCTGTCACACCACCATTGATGTGGCAGTAGCATTCAATTGCAGAGAGTTTGATTTGGTTTGTTTGAGCCTTACGGAGGAAGAAAAGACCTGGCGACCTGCTTCTCCTAAGATTAAAACCAAAACATTCCCATGAAGCAGTTCTACTCGGTAACACATGCCAACGTGATAGCAACCACAACAACACTGTTATGATGAATCACTGGTAAATTTTTTGTTCTAGTTGTTCAAGATTATGGAGTGACTCACTGGAAGGAAGCTGACCTCCCAGTAGCAGTACAACATCCCAGTGGCAGTTACGAACATCATTTAACTTAATCTCCACTTCTCATAAGCTAGTCCACCGGAACTGAGGTTGAGTCCTAGCTCTAATACTTTAGCTGCGTAGCCTTGGATTACTCATCCCCATGAGACCCAGGCTCCCCACTTGTCAAATGGAGATAATAATAGAATCTACCAGGTAAGATGATGTGGAAATTCAGTGGGTTCACAACAGTTCAGCAGAGTCGTAATTTTTTGTTGCGTTCAGGGAACCGATTGTAAAAATGACACTTGTAATCAGAGTTTTCTCTATGATGGGCAACTAGGCAGCAACCCAATGTGGAAATCACAAATTTACATTCCTTACTCTTTTGTTACATTCACTTGCACAACAGCCAATCCTAAGTGCCCATAACAATGTTTATTCTATCCACAGCTATAAAAAACTTAGACAGAACTATGTTTATATTGTTTAGTTATTCATTTCATAAAACTCATAACACTTCTGAGGCAATTCTACATTTCTATTCCCTTGCATATGTTGCTTCAGTAAACAAACATAAAGAGGAAAAAGTATCTGACCACCGGAGGTTGCCATGCTGCCAATCATTTCAGTTTTATGTTCTACCACCTGATATATTATGAGTGAGTTGTGCAATTCTTGAGAGTGTTCAGAGAGCTAAAAATATCGTCAGAACACTTGCTGTAAGTTGAGCAAAAGCAGAAGTGTTTTTTCAAAGATAAACATATCACCTTTGAACATCTCATATCACGTTCAGAGAGAGAAGTTGCCTTTTTCTTATATCTTAAACACAATGACTAGTGTCTAATTGACCTACCTCTACAGGAATGGGACCCTATTCCTCCAAAGAAAAGATGGTTAAGGATAAATCTCCCAGTGATATTGCTCAGATAAAAGTGAAAAATATTGCTAGTGAGAGCACCATTCGAGAAGCAGTATGGAAATATCTTAACTAACAGTTGTTTTTTTAATTACCTAGCAGTTTTATTGTTTTGTCAGGTATTATTTAATGTTTTATTAATATTTTAAAACTCTTATAGCGATCTTTTTGTTTACCCCTTTCATTGTTCTTATTTAAGTACTGACTGTATGAAAAAATAAGCTATCTTGTAATTATATATATATATATATATATATATAGATAGATAGATAGATAGATAATTAAAAGAGTCATTAGGGCAGTAAACCATCAGGTAAATTATTTGAATCCCATCACTCGTGTATGGTTATTGGTCCTATTAAATGAGATCATTTATCACCAGAAAGAAGTTAACAGTGCTGAGCACATAGAAGTGTTTACTCACTTGTGACAAGAGTTACACATTTAGCTACTAAGCCTCAAGATCAGTGGTTCAAACCCACCAGTCACACCAAGGGAGCACCATGAAGGTTACGAACTCAGAAACCCACAGGGGCAGTCCTACTCTGTCCAATGGCATCTCTATGAGTCCTAATTGACTGGATGGCAGTATATAAAACAGTACTATAAAAGCAGTGTGGTCACTCATCTCTTTCTCAATATCCACAGGAAGGAAAAATTGAGCCACTCTTTATCTTCAGCTGCATTTATCATAGGTGTCTGAATATGGTAGCATCTAAAACGGAGATTTAAAGATTACTTTCAGGTACCACATAAAGATTTTCAAGATAGTGCATCAATTGCAGGATAGTGTATTATTATTATTATCATTTTGGCATCATTGCCCTCTGGTGGGAGTGGGAGGCCCAGCCTTGCTCTTGGAGGGCTGCTGCTGGATTTGAACTGCCAAACCAGTGGGCCACAGTCCCGCATTTAACCTCTCTGCCACTGGGGCTCAACAGAGCTTTATTATTTTTTTGGTTTTTTGTTTGTTTTGGGGCATCACTGCTCTCTGGTGGTGGGAGTAGGAGGCCCAGCCCCACTGCTGGAATTGAACCTCCATTCCAGTGGGGCGCAGTCCCGTGCACAACCACTGCACCATGAGGGCTCAGCCCAGTTTTATTATTTTTCAAAGCAAGAGAGTTATGGATTTTCAGCAGCAAGTCTTCTAGAAAGTAAGGTACTGTTTGGGAGACTTTCAGAGGAGAGGCATTTTATAAACATAAAAATGTTCATAATGAAATAAAATAAATGCTCAACATACTCTGCAATTATACACAAACTGTTACTGCATCATGAAAACCCAATTGCTAATATAGTTATTAAAGGAAAACCATTAAAAGCTGCACTCTTCAAAATGTATTCCGTAAAAAAAATAGCTATCAATTAAAAATGTTTACCGCTCTACGAAGAAAATGCATTAACATTTTAAAATCTAACCTTATGGAAAATAATTGTATTTCTGACATAAGACAAAGTTGAAGTCAGGAAGAAGCACTGACTGTCAGTCACACACATGATCTCCTATCAGCCACACAGCAACCTCTTGCGGCATTTTATCCCTGTATCACAAAGAAGAATAGCAAAGCTCAAAGAGGAGCAAGAGCTTGTCCATGAGCAGGTTTACCTCAGATCTAGCCCCTCGCACAGACACCCATACCTCGAGCGGCTCTGCTCCTCCCACTTAGTTTATTTGGTCTTACGTCAGTCGAGTTGCTTTTGTCTACTGGTCACATTGCGACTAGGACCACTTTAAACAATACATCTCATTTTCTCCCATAAAAGAATAAGTTCCAGAGAAAGTGCCACAGCTCAATAATTTGCACAAGACCCCCATTCTCTTGTCTACTCTTTCACCTTCAGAGAGTCAGCAATGTATCCCTTGTGGTTGAAGCCAGTCTGGACAATTCTAAGCAGCATACCTGATGACTTCCAGACTCAAGAAGTAGGTGAAAAGGAGAGACTTCCACTTTTTTCTCTCTCACTAGGGGGAAAACTTTTCTAGAAGGCCTCAAGTGGACTGTCCTTTCTCACACTGACCCAAACTGTCTACTGACAAATGAGCAGGTTGGTCTAGATGATTTCTTTATAAAAGAAAGGGGAGGGTTCTACCCACAGTTAAAGACCCAAACAAAACATATCTGAAAAATATAGATACATCTCATCAATGAATGCCTTGTCAACTGAAGCTGAGTAATAAGAAAAATGGGTCATAATATTGGAAGAAGACTCATTAATGACCTGTGGCATGCTAATGACACAAGCTTGCTTGTTAAAGTGAAAAGGACTTGACACACTTACTAATGAACACCAAAGATTGCAGCCTACTTTATATATTAATATGTAATGTAAAAATAGAAAAAATTGTCAAACAGACATCATGATTAAAAAGAAAAAATATTGAACTTATTAAGGATTTCATTTTACTTGGATCCACAATCAATGTTCATGGAAACAGCAGTTAAGCGAAATCAAACAGTGGACTCCCAGTAAAGACGGCAACTTAGTCAGACACAATACATTGACTCTCTTCAAAAAAGACATGATAAAACAGAGTGGAGGAAAAATCTAGGGCCCCGAATCTTTGCGGAATCAAAAATAAGTGAGTTGAATGTCAACAGAAAATTGAAAGGTGGAGTCCATACCAAAAGATCAAGAGGAACAGCTCAATTTTAGCCAGCCACTCAACCATCATTTGAGCAAATTGTCTCACAGCACAGAACAATCTCTGAAATACTCAACCAAGACAGGGGTGGGCTACTCCTTTGTACCCCATCATTCACCTGGTGAATGGAAAGATATCTTGAACCCAATCTGGTTCACTCAAAAGATAGTTTTGTACTTTTCCCTCCATACCTTGGACATGACAAATATACTATGGAAGAAGAGAGAAACTGACAAGATCACCACTCAATATGGCAGGCTAATGAAAGGATGAATTGTACCAGGTGCTCCATGGTACTGTAGGATTCAATGGGGACATAGGTCCACAGATTGAGTTATTACTTGGTGACAGTAGAAGCTACAATATACTACGTTGGCTCAACCTTGGTTCCAGCACTCAACTACAGTGAAGGCCCTGGTTTGAGGCAGTAGTCTGGGGCTAAATCACCTTCTGCAGTAGAAAAACAAGATGGGTATTTTATGCTTCCTCTTCTACACTCCTTTCTTTTTTTGTTTTGATAAATAACACAGGTACAGGGGAGTGGAATCATCCCTGGTACCCATACCCCCCTGGCAACCACAGAAGTCAACCTCAGCATGTGGGACCTCATAAAAACCAAAGGCCAGATCTGGTTTTGGATTTTGTTGGTTGTCTTACTCCCCCAGATTCTTTTGTTGTTTGGATAAACAACAAGAAGAGAGACACTAGATAAAAGGGGGAGAGTCATTCTTAAGTCTCCACACCCCTATGTAGTCCAGTCAGGTCATTAACTACCATCCATGTATATCATGAAACTGCATTCCTACTATATGTATCCTGGGAAAGCCCTCCACAAACATGCACAGGGGACTGAAAAGGGAAAGAAGCTGTTGGTGATTTTGTTTTGCTTATTATTCCTTTCTTGGTCCACCCAATGGAGTCAATTGTACCCACATGACCCAAGTACCCACTGCACTTTCAACAGTTAACAACAGGCAGTTTCAGTTCATGCAAAGAATTAAGAGAGACTGGCACAAACAACTGACCAGAGCACAGAGTTTAGGGACATTCCTAAGGGGAAAATGGCATTGGACTACCAGAAAAAAATTCAGAAGACTAATTCTCAGGTTCTTTCAATAGACATGGGAAAAGCTGTAGAGAACTTTGGAAAAGATATTAGAAGAACTTAGAAAAAAGATTAAAAGAGGTCAGAGCCCCGGTGGCGTAGTGGTTGTGCACGGGACTGCGGCCCACTGGGATGGAGGTTCGATTCCAGCTCCACGGAGCAAAGGCTGGGCCTCCTACTCCCACCACCTGAGGGCAGTGATGTCCCAAAAAACAAAAGATTAAAAGAACAATCTAAATAAATAAAGGAAAAAATTAAAAACCTTACTAAAATACCATATAGAAAAGCAAAAAGATTAATACTATGATATTAGAAGCAGAGAACATTTGAAAGAGCAAAGCAGTTGAATGATAGCAAATGAAAGGATAATCTAATGAACTTAAAGACAAATGTGTCAATGCCTAGCTATGAGAAGAATAATCAATGAGATGAATTAAAAAATCTGAAGAATGTCAAACAAATATGTTGGACATTGTCAATAAGAATAACATGTACATGTTATGTGGTCTAGAATGAAAGTAAATTTTTAAAAATACAGAGAAAATATATGAAGAACAGCTGGAAAGAAATTTCCTAGCATCAGGAAAGAGGAAAAAAATACCTATTGAAGAAGTCAAAGAACTTTATTTTCTGTTTAAAGGAGATTTTTCCCCTTTTTGCTGCTGTTTGTCTGTGTTCTTTGGTTTTGTTGTTGTTCTTCTCCTGGTTGGTTTTGTTTTTGTTTGTCTTTTTATCATAATATGACCACGAGAGTAAACCAGAATTGTTCATAATTCATGGACAAGCAAATGAATCCTGGGCTCCCATTTAATTCTAGCCCCAATCCAAGAACAATTAGTTCTTATGACATAGTTCTAATTTATATTCCCCTTTATGAAGAGATCACTGAAAATCAGGGTGCTACAGAAAAGTGTGGTGAAGAAAGCAGATGGTGCCTGATTATCAATTGGAATAGTGTCTGGGGTCATAAAGGCTTGCATTCAAATAAGCAGTCATCTAAGGGAGGAGGCAAATAAGTTCATGTGGAAGAAGCACACCAATCTGTGAGATCCAAAGATGATAATAACAAAAACCAAATATGATGAAGGAAAATGTATCAGAGCTTAAATTGTGAACACTCAATTTCTAGAAGGCTCTCAGGAACAGTACAAGGCCAAAATCCATCTGCAGAGTATCTGGTTAGATTAAGCCTCTGGCAGATGACCTCTAGCCACAGGAGAATAGTTTTACTCTCGGACAGCGATTCTTAGAAAGTTGATTATGGTGGATCAAATCATAATATGGTACTGAGTCATTTGATTTCCTTCTTGACCCAACCTGAAATTGCTCTAGACTCAAATATTTCTTGCTTGTTTCATGACAGAAATTCCTTCTCTGGCTTTTAAAAATATTGTTGGTGGTCTTTGATTTCTTATTTTTTATTTTTCTCTTTATATAACTATTATTAATATTTTTCTTTTTTCCTGTGTCCTTAAAAATTTTTATTATTTTTATTTTTTATTAAATCATTTTACTGGGGGCTCCTACATAGTTTTTCACAATTCATAAATAAACATACTGGGCCAGGCACTGTCACATGTCCACCGCTATTATCGTTCCCCAATCATCCGCCTTTTCCCTTGAGCTCCTAGTATCGGCTTTTCCATGCCTTCCCCTCTTTTCCTGCTCTTTCCTTCCCACCAACCCTCAATACTTTATAAATTATTGCTGTTCTGTCATATCTTACACTGCCCGACCTCTCTCCCAACCTACTCCTCTGATGCCCATCCTTCAAATAGGAGCTTGTGTGTAGATCCTTGCTGTTGGCTCCTTCTCTCCACCCTTCCAGCAGCTTTGTTAGGTTCCCATTTTATGAATCACAGAAGGTGTGAAGGCATAGACAAAATAACTGATGCAATGACTTATAGAGGATGAGGGGTGGGGAGGAGGATTGGAATTGGGGAGCAAACAAAGTATGTGGGAGGAGGGAGCAACAATTTGAACTTATGTTGATAATGTATATACAGCTCTTTAAAAAGTGACTTTACTATGGAAGTGTATGATATATGAATATTATATAAAGAAACTTTCTAAAATGAAGAAAGCAAAGTTGACCAATCTTTACCCAGGGTGAAGGAGGAAGAGGTTTTGCTTAGGGGGCATTGTGTTTACACTAATGGTAGTGGAATAATTTGGAAAAGAATATTAATAATGGTTGTACCACATGAAGAGTATAATCAATGGTACTAAATTATGCAAGTAAGAGTTGTTGAATTGAAGAATATTTTGCTGCATATAATTATGGCACAATTAAAAATAATTGCATGAATAAAAATGAGTACAAGGAAGAAGAAAATGTTCTAAAATCAATTGTGGTAATGATTGTGCAACTCTTCTTGATATGATTAAACTACTGAATTTTATATGTGGTTGAAGTGCCAGTAAAACTAATTTTTAAACTAATCTTTTAATGAATCTTATATCAAGCATAATTATCCCTTAAACATAGAGGGGGAAATAATGGCATTCCCAAATAAAGATAAATTAAAGGAATGTGTGAAACAAGACCAAACAAACAAGAAACACTAAGGAGAATTCCTTGGGCAGAGAATGAACAACAGCAGACAAAAACTTGATATTAACATGTAAGAA